>MNCI01011534.1:67584-123875 GCA_015680685.1 Gnetum montanum | reverse complement strand
GGGGGGGGGGGGGGGGGGGGGGGGGTGTGGGTGGTGGGAGGAAAATTAATAAGAAGCTAAGAGGTTAATGTAACCTAACATCAAAGATGTGGCTTCAACCAAAAGAAAAAGGGAGGAGGCAAATGGCCTAAGAAACCCAAGAATGGAGTGCTAGCTCTCCTAAGACATCATCAGGTAGCCAATAGTTCAAGTAGTCAAACATGAAGACTTCTTCAATGAGGCATGTTAACATCATGTCATGGCCATGATGTCAACATTTGGAATTCCTTATTCATCCCTCGATAACCAATACAAACTCTATCTCACCTTAAACTCATAACATTCCCCTATGGCCTCATTCAAACATTATGAGCACTCTTTGGTATGGTTCGACAACTTTAGATCAAGTGTAGAAAGGGATCATTAGCGATAAACTTACAATGGTGTTTCATATTCTTTGGTGATGCCTCTTGAGTTAATCTTCCAACCATCAACAAAGAGGGGCTAATGAAACACTACAAAGAAAATTTGAATTTTCATATGTAGCCTAATAGCTAGAGTGTTTACATTGTAATTTAATAGGAATTTCAAAGGTAGAAACAATTGTCCATTTTTTCATTAAAAAATCCCCCACCTCATGGCCTTTTCTTTAGCTTAGTTTGAATAATTTCTTGATGAGTGGCAAGGTGCCCCTACACTCAACCATACGAATATGAGCATTTCACGCACAATCTGGTCAAACTCTGTAGACGGACTAGTTGTGGTATCCAGACAGTTACTCGTAGAGCGCAATTCATTGTTTCCCACCCAGACTAGTATTAACTTTGTCACATATGGTTTAGTCCAGAGTGGGGTGTATGATGTGTTCCTACACTAATGCTACTCTTGGGAATAATGGGAAATAATATCAACTAAACTAGGAGAGAGAGTGTGAGAGAGAACCTAAGCTAGCCTAAGTGCAATGAGCATCTGTTCCTTAATCATCCATACACATCTTGGACTTCGTGCACCGCTACCACTAGGATTACCAAGTGCATGGCCTAGGTACGCTACTAGGTTACCAAGTAGTCACACTTAAATGCTCGTGATTAAGTCGTACTCATTTCACGTTACTAGGAGATAAGCGTAGAGAGATATTAACTAAGAAGGTAATAAATAACAATAACAATTAAATAATTAAGCTAAGTGGATGCTGCAATGATGAATTAATCTCGATCTTTATTGTGGGTCATGTGCATGTCCAAGTACATCACACTCGAATAAAGATGTTGTACAATTACAATCATTACACTGCGGGCATGCACTGGGAGAAAGGGTTGAGAGGAAAAACTGACAAAAAGTCCCTACCTTAATACTAAAAACTATTGAAAACTTAAAACTTCAAAAAAACTAAAAACTACCTTCCTTAATCTGCTAGCCTCTTATTTATAGATGAGGAGACAGGCTACGATATCACGTCTAGGCTGTGATATCATGTACGTGATATTGCGTCACCTGTGATATCGCGTACATGATATCACGGCCAACAATTCATGATTCATCATTTCTAATGTACAAAATGTAATTTATAGCTTAGAAACTAGAAGTCTCATTCAAGTCGGCATATAGAGGCCAAAAATGTAAATACACTGCTAAAATTTGGCATCAAAAGCCAAAATGTTGGTAGCTTATACACTAGAAAAATAGCCTAAATATGCTACCAATGTTTGGCAGGAAAAGATTTATACATTGGAGGTTCCTAAGCTACAAATTTGGGCAATGAAAATGCTAATTATACTAGCATGACAATGCTCAAAATGGCATATACGCTAACATATATGTTGACAAAAAATGCAAATTATGTTAGAGATTTAAGCCAAAGTTCATTTATGCTGGCATATATGCAGGCATGTATGTTGATGGAAAATTCCAATTATGCTAGAATTTTGGGCCAAAACCTAAATTACAATGGCATTCACATGCTATAGATTATTCTCATCAGAATCATCTGACACACTGCAGCAATTAGCCATTAATTAGCAACGTGAAATCAACAATGCTTTAGCCTATTTAAGCTAATGGCTTGCACATCTTCGGGAGTTTTTGACTTTTGGGAACTTTGCACTTAGGCCAAATCAAAGAAATTTAGAGTAGCAAAAACTTTAGAAGTTTGTGATCATCCACAACCATTCCATCAATGTAAGCAACAACAATAAAGATAATCTTGGTAGATAGAAGAAGTCCAGAATAGATTAGAGCTGGTTGCAGAATAGACCCTACATCAAACTCTGATGTTATTCCTTGAACTCCTGGGCTTGTAAATCCTATAACTTATATTCTCAAAATTTTTTTATTTTTACATCTAATACAAAGTTGTAGTTCTTGATATCATCATTATGTTGTGTTTATTTCTCTACTCTTATCATTATGTTGTGTTTATTTCTCTAGTATTATCATTATGTTGTGTTCATTTCTTTGTTGTTAATTTTTTTTATGTTGTGTTATTATTGCACTATAACCTACATTTTAAGAATATGGTAACAAATCCACTAAGTCCTCAAGCAATATACCGAACTATTTAAGGCGTCTTGGATCCTATTTTGAGGCTCATTTGGATCTAGGGTTAAATTTTTATGTGCTGAAATATTTTATCCTCTAGCATTGAATTTTTTAGCCTTTGATGAATGGTGAGTACCCTTATGCCAAACCATACAAATCACTAGGCATTCATGCAAGATTCAGTCGAATTTAGTGGACCCTTTTTCTTCCAATACATAAGCCTCTAGGAAGTGAACTTGTCCTAAAAGTCATGTGTTGTCTTCCTAATTACACTTCTAATATGCAAAGGTATGGTTAAGGGTAATCAAGACGTATGATTTTTATTATTTTTATGTTTTATGTTTTAGGTGATTAAAACAAAGGATGAAAAGAATGAAGTAATTTAATTGCTAATTTAATCTAACTAACTAACCAATTAACCTAACATAAGCATCCAATCCCATTTTCTATACACATCCTAAACACATATAATAATTAACCCTTTTTAGATCCCTTAGATTGTGTTTAAGCACAAGATGATGACAACATACTATACCTAAGGCTATGATGTAACTAAATCATCAAGGTGTTAACATTATTTTGATTAATTACTATTAGTTACCACAATGTTCAAAAATAAGATGTTAGAAAAATTTCAATTTCAAAACAGACATCCTTAGCCCCTATGACTAATGAGTATAACTTCGAAAGCACACACATTTTCAAACAATTGAAACCAAAGGTTTGATTAGAAGATTGCAAAGAAATATTAATGGATATGAATATAGAAAAGTAGGAAATTTAATGAAAAAAATTAATGAAACAAATGAGAAGTAGTCCTAGAATTATGCATAAATACTATCACTAATGTTTTGGAAGATGTGAAGGTTAGGTTAAACCCATGATCAACAAAAGTTATGTAAGTGGATCCTTCCCAAAGTAGGCTCCTACCATAATTCCCTTGCATAACCACGTCTATAGATGTTCATGGGCACCTAAGAAGTTAAATGTAGATCATGTCTTTGTTCCAAACAACACACAACTATCATGGTTGGGATGTTGCACTATACTATACAAAACCAAAAGGCTCATAATTCCATGCAATAGTGTAATGAATAATGGGATGAGAAGGGATTGTAGAGATTGGGATGTAAGGTACTTGATCATGTCCATAATAGGTTCTTATGAAAAATATGATTAAAATGATCAGCATACCTATCTATCCAAGTTTAGACCAAGTCCATACCATGAACAGTGACCTCGCATTAATGTGTTCCTTCCTATCAACCACAATGAGTCCACAACCACCTCAAAAATAATCATTACTCCAAAAAGAGAAGAAAAGAAAAGAAGGAAGGGCCTTAGTTAGACGGATGCCTTAAGGCATGGGTAACATGTCTTTCCAACCCCATAACTAGTGCTTGTAGCCCATTATTGTGTTTAAGGGATATGCTTTGAATTTCCATTATTATATGTTTTTCTTCTTCTTTTTTCATTTTTATTTATTTATTTTGGATTCTAATTTTTTTTTTGAAATGGGAATCACACCATGTAAAGACATAGCTTCCAATTTATTGGTCGACAAAGAAGTGATGATATGTTTCAAGAGCAGTCATAAACTACACGAAGGAAGTTAAGAAGAGAATCCAACAAGTCCCCTTGAGGTCACATGCATTTCCATTCCCACTTGGTCATTCCCTCTTTCTTCAAGATATAATGAGCATTCATTAATTTTAGTTTCATAAAAGAAGAGTCAAATTGTTTTCATGAAAAAGACATTTTATTCAAAGAACTAGAGGGATGGATGAGATGGTCTCATTACTTTACACAATTATTCACCCAATCATCTTGATAGCATAAAACAAAAACCCAACACATAGTGTTGACTTCTACATCATGACTTGGTAATATTATTAACAAAAACATAAAAGATACTCATAAACATAAAGAAAATGACCTAGGAAAAGAGAAGATTATAAAGAAAAGAAAAGAAAAATATTAAGAAATGGAAAACATATGAAGAATCAAAAAAATTTGGAAGAAATAGGAAAATGATAAAAAATTGTAAAATAAAAAAAGTGAAAATACTTATTAGTTCTTAAACTAGGATGTAGCATCTCCCCCACAACTAATCTTATGGTTGCACATTCAAGAGATGGACTACATAATCCCTTGGTTATACACCATCAGTTTTCCATTTGTTATCATTACTGATTTAACTAATCACATGGTAGCACATCTAACATTGGTGATAGTCTCATTTGGATCATTTGAAGATGTATCTTTATCTAGACTTGAAGGTATTTCTGTTTTGGGAGGCCTAGATGTGTTTGCTTCTTCTTCTTGATTTCCTATTTTAATTCCCAGGTCTCTATGTTTAATATCCTTTTTTGATGTATAATGAAAGTATAAGATATATGTGTCTAAGTTCTTTATTTGGTCTATTTTATTAAGCCTAAAACTAATAAGCAAATTGGTTGCTTCCATGCATCTTTGAAATAGTTTATATTCTCATTTTCAAGCCACCAAGTGTCTTACAGTTTAGTGGCTACTACGTAGACTAGTTTTTGCTCACACACTTGCTCCTAAACTTTATGGTGGGTCGATATAGGGGTTTTGTTAATCTTTTGAACTTCTATCCCACAACTACATCCTTTATCATGATTAGTTATGCATGGATTTTTCTTTTGTCTCTCCAAAGTGCTAGATTCATCATTTTTGTTAAGTGTTGGAGTAACGATGGATGTTGACCTTTGCGTAGGATTGAAGGACATTGGTTGTGAAAGGAAGGGTGTTGTACTTGATTGGAATTATGTGGTTTGGACGAGTTAGTAGGTCCATAAGTGTTGTGCTTACACATGGGAACTATCCTAAAGAAACGATGTTTATGAAATTGTGATGGGGACCTACTAGCATTATCATTTCTATGCATGTTCATAGCACAAGTGGCATTCTTTCATTGTGGTGCTACACCCTCCTGTGTTGCTAGCCATGACATGTGATGGAGGTGAGTATGAGAATATTGAGGATATGATGGAGGATGAAAGGTATGAGGTGGTGATCCTTTAGAAGATGTTGTGGGTTGATGATATTCATGATAGTGGTAATAGTGATTTGAGGTAGAGGAAGTAGAACCAATTAGAGAAATAGGTTGTTGAATGTAATATCCATATGAGTCTAGATGGTAGTAAGGGTAGTGCTGGTTTGATGATGTCCAACCCCACAACTATGGGCTTTTCCATTGCAATTGAGAGTAGGNTGTCCAACCCCACAACTATGGGCTTTTCCATTGCAATTGAGAGTAGTTTTGAGGCTAATAAGAAGTTCCATTAGGATAGTATGGTTGGTTGTAGAACTATCTATGATTACCTTGTAAGAAACGTAATTTCCTAGGCATTTTCTTTTGTATGAACTTGGGATTCAATGCAAAAGGTCCAATACTCATGTAGATATAACATGATTAGAAAATAGCTCTTTGGATGATCATATAAGAATATGTCACATCCATCATCTTCTTTGGTGGTTGAGTCTATAGCCTCTTCTTCTACAGCCATTTCCCTTTTTTACTGATCAATGTTCTTACTTATCTCCTGGTCCCTTTTCCTCCTTTTGTTATGATCACTTGATTTTTTTTGTGTTACTCACTCCTCTACGATATCTACACAAGTTGTAACTTTCTTATCTATCCATTCTAACATCTTATCTAACTTTTCTTTAAGCTCATCGATAGACTTTTTAATTGACAAGGTTTATTGTAAAATCACCTCATCGAGAGTTACCTCTTTTTCCTCATCATAGATATGGACCCTCTACTTTTGAAGAGTTGGGTCCCAGTGATATTTCTCAACATTCTCTTGTTTACATAGTTCTTCTTCTTCTTTTTCCACATGCTGGATTAGCTTTTGGATTTTATGGGTTCCTAGTTCATATAATTGACCTTAAGCATACATCCCAAGGATCTTTCTCATTTGACTATGAAGCCCATCTATGATGTGGAAAAGTAGCTTCTTGAGAGAAACCATGGCTTGGACATTTATTCAGTAGAGAATAGTATCTATCTAGGGCCATATCCAAGGGTTCATGTTATTTTTTTTCCATCCTTGAATTCATTTCCTTAGGTTGAACACCCTTGGATAGGTTTGGTATTTCTCATTGAAGAGTTCCAGCATTGTGGACCACCGATAGATTGAATTTGGTTTCAACGATCCATACCACACTTCAACTTTGTCTATTAGTATCCTAGGAAAGAGCTTAAGCTTTTTCCACCCACTTTCAATGTTTTGTAAGATGCAAGCATCATGGAAGGCTTACAAATTATTTTGTGGATTAGAATCATAGGCTCTCACAAATTTACGAATGTTACTCATATCAAGCCTTTTGATGAAACTTTTCTTGCGATGCCTATGGGATATTTTAATTGCCTCTATGATTTGCATCATGCTCTTATTGGCCAACAAGGATTCATCATCATCAAACATGTTGTGGTGAAAATTTCTATTTTTTTTTGTTTGACTGTGACGAGTTTTTCTATGCCCATTTTGATGTCTTTAATTTTACCCCTGGTTTTGATTTATATTTTTATTTTGACCCCATAGTGGAGCTCTATCTCTATACCTATGTTCATCTTTGTCATAACTAGACGTTGAAGAGGAAGAAAAAGATGAGGAACTGGAAGAGTTGTCATGGCTTCTATGTTATTCCCCATGGTCCCCTTGATTTATCTTTTCTAGGTGTTGAGAAGGTCTTGGGCCTTGAGGCCTTCCCTGGTCTAGGACTTACTTCATCTCCTCTAGGATTGTCTACCTTAGGTGAATGTAGTCCTTGAGTGTAGTCAAGGTAACGTTGGTCGCTCCCATTTTCTTCAATATATATATCTCATTAGTTCTCTAATGAATGTTCTCTCCATATGATGCATTATCACTTCCTTGTGAAATAGATATTTCTATTACTTAATCATGTGTGTGACTTAATATTTTCTGAAAGATAAATCATTAATGCTTTTACAATGATCATGTATGATATAACTAATCTAGATAACTAGCACCATCCATGGAAATGGTGCCAATGATGAGTGACAAGTACCCCTACGCTCAACCATATACATCACAAATGTTCACACATGATCCGGTCAAATTTCATGGATAGAACTAGCTATGGCATCTAGATCGTTATGCCTTAATTGTAATTCATGATCTTCCCATTTGGACTAGTGGTAGCTTTGTTACATATGGTTTAGTCCAAAGTGAGGCATATGATTCTTGATGTTGTATCAAGCTTATGATACTTCTAATGATAATAAAGAAATTAATTATTTAAACTAATTAACAATGAAAAGTAAAGTCTAAACTAGCCTACGGGTAATGAGTGTTCGTTCCTAGCTTACTGTACACATCTTGAATCCATGTATCCACCACTAGGATTACCAAGTGCTATGTTATAGGCAAACCAAGTAATAACACTGCTGGGGACACAAAGTGAATATGTGTTTCTGCTTGAAATTGGTTAGACTCATTTCACCAACTCATTAATATGCATGGAAATGTAAATATTAACTAAGTACATGAAAAATAAATTACATAGAAAGTAAATCTAATCTAAGTCAAAGTGCTGCAATGAATAAGAATCAGTCTTGATCTTATTTTTGTTCATGAAATGTGTCTAGGTACATTGCCACTGGAATAAGACATTATACAATTAACTCAAATTCACACTGTGGGCACTCATTTACTATTCTCTAAGACTATGAAATAAAATTGCAAGAGTTTGACTACTTTATTGACCCCTAAATTTTATAAACACAATGGGTAAGTATGTATTTATAGAATTTATTGTGGGGCTACATTGATGGACCCTCATAAACGCAGCAAATGCTATGTTGATGCAGCCTCGTCAATGGGACAACACCACATAGATAGGGCCTCTTCAACATGGCCATGTCAATGAGGATCCATCGACATGACACTTTGATGCTTCCTCATTATTCAAATAGATGCAATGGTATGCGTTGAGGCATCTACCTTAACATAGCTACATCAACAAAGCTAATTGATGCTTCATCAATAAATAAAGATAATTCAAAAGCAGCTCAAGACTGAAAGGTAAGTTACAAAAATCATAAGAGAAGCACTCTTGAGTTTACAATAGGTGACAAGGTGTTTATTCGTATCTCTTTGCTAAAAGGCTTGATGCATTTTGAATAGAAAGGTAAATTTACATATTATTATATTTGACCCTGTGATGTTTTGTAGTGCATTGGAAAGATGGAATATTGTGTTAGCCTTCCATCACAACTTTTAAATATGCATGATGTATTCCATGTATATATGTTGCAATGTTATATTCCTAATGATAGTCATATTTTAGAGTGATCTAAAGTATAGCTTCAATTAGATACCTCGTATGTTAAACATCTTGTTAAAATCATGGATCATATGGTACATCACCTACATACTAAAATAGTTTCAATCGTAAAGGATTTGTGAAGTCATCATGGTTCTCAGGAAATAATTTGGAAACTTGAGTTCAACATGTGATTAAATTAAAATAATATAAAATTTTAGTGCTAGAAAAACTAAGAGATCTTGTATGAGATAGTTTAATTCATGGATCCATGGGCCTTGAGGAGGATTTGAAGCACCCTGAATGGTCTTGTCGATCACTCAAGGACATTAAAAAGCTATTGCTGATTTCTTTAAACATAGGTAAAAATGTATTAGAAATATGTAAAACAAGATTATAATGTAGGATCTAAGGGCAAATAAAAAAATAAAATAATAAGGACAAATAGGAATAGCTACAAAGCATATATTAAACAATGAATATCAATGAACATAAGAATAGGGGAATTTGAGAGTACAAATCAAGGCTTGAAAGATTGAGAAATTTGATATGTCTATTGTAATCTAGCGTAGTTGGTAGAATGTGTCATACATATAACCTATACTTTTCTTCTAGTTTGATCCACAACTCTACCAATTCCTACTCTTGGTACTACCCTTAAAAATTAGTGTTATTGATGTTACAACAATATTACTAAAATTTGTTGTCAAAGCTCTGTTAAGTAATCTCATGTGAAAATTGTCTAAAAAGTCCTAGTTGTAGCTTCAAATCTAGAATTTATAGGTTGTGCATCTATAATGCTTGCATCTATTATAGTTTTAAGCATTATGAATGAATTCTAGGTCAAACTGCAGTTTGTGGGCTAAAAGCCAAGTGCCATACATTGTTTCCACATGTTGCCTAGTGTGTGGGACTATAATGTCCATCATGTGAGACTAAAGTCCAAATCTCACATGTTGAACTCACATGTTGCCTAGTGTGTGGGACTATAATGTCCATCATGTGAGACTAAAGTCCAAATCTCACATGTTGAACTCACATGTTGCCTAGTGTGTGGGACTATAATGTCCATCATGTGAGACTAAAGTCCAAATCTCACATGTTGAACTCACATGTTGCCTAGTGTGTGGGACTATAATGTCCATCATGTGAGACTAAAGTCCAAATCTCACATGTTGAACTCACATGTTGCCTAGTGTGTGGGACTATAATGTCCATCATGTGAGACTAAAGTCCAAATCTCACATGTTGAACTCACATGTTGCCTAGTGTGTGGGACTATAATGTCCATCATGTGAGACTAAAGTCCAAATCTCACATGTTGAACTCACATGTTGCCTAGTGTGTGGGACTATAATGTCCATCATGTGAGACTAAAGTCCAAATCTCACATGTTGAACTCACATGTTGCCTAGTGTGTGGGACTATAATGTCCATCATGTGAGACTAAAGTCCAAATCTCACATGTTGAACTCACATGTTGCCTAGTGTGTGGGACTATAATGTCCATCATGTGAGACTAAAGTCCAAATCTCACATGTTGAACTCACATGTTGCCTAGTGTGTGGAGCTAGGATGCCCATTATGTGAGGTAAAAATGTTAAATTTTATAGCTTGTGGAGTATCTTTTAGCCCCCATAAGCTAAGGTACATAGAATTTGTAGCTTGTGGAACATTTTTAAGCCTTCCACATGCTAGAATACGTTATATTTACAAATTATGAAGCATGTTTGACCTCTATAACCCAGGAAGCATGTGATTTATAGCTCATGGGCTGCAAATCTCTTTACATGGAGAAGTTCTTTGAAACTATTGATCAAAGACCATAAAAAGGGATTTTTGGGGAAAAAAGGTAATTATATCTACCCTTATATTTCATCGAAATTAAAATGAAAATTTTGGCCATTGGCTTTTGCATTGTAGCATGAATTTTCCTTAAGGTAGTTTATTAGCCCCTCTTTATTGATGTTTTGAGGATCGACCTAAGAGACGTTAACAAAGAATGTGAAACACCACTACCCATTCATTACCAACACTTCCTATCTATACTTGATTCTATAGTTTTTGGATCATGCCAAGAAGTGTTTACAAAGGTGAAATGATGTCATGATGGGATGTTGAAAGTTTGGGATGAGATAATGGCTATTTTTGGCTATGGGATAATGGTTACATGGTGATGAGTCATGAAATTGTTGACAGCTACGATAACGCACCCACGATAATGCACCTGCGATATCTCATGGGTCGTGATATCACGTATGTGATATCGCATGGGCTACAATATCGTGTCCTGTCCACTGTAATGTCTATAAATAAGAGGTGGCTCTCCCTCATTTTACATCTATTTTAGTTCCTTAGCAAAGCTCTGGTAGTTTTCCCCTTCCAGAGATAGAATATTTTTCAGTGTATGGCTGTAGTGTGGTGAATGTAATTGTACGGCATCCTTTATTCGAGTGTGACGTACTTGGACACGCACATGACCGGCAATAAAGATCAAGATTACTTCATCATTGCAGCATTCACTTTGTTTATTTATTTATTTAAATGTTATTTACTACTTTCCTAATTAGTTTCTCTCACCCTTAAACTCACATTAGAACGCGAAATGAGTACAAATTGATTACAAGCATTTAAGTGTGACTACTTGGTAACCCAATGGCGTACCTAGGATCTGCGCTTGGTAATCTTAGTGGTAGTTGTGCACAAGGTCCAAGATGTGTATAGATGATCAAGGAATGAATGCTCATCACACTTAGGCTAGATTAGATTTTCTTACCCTTTCCTCCTAGCTTAGTTAATATTACCTTCCATTGCCTTCAGGAGTAGCATTAGATTAGGAACACATCATACACCTCACTTTGGACTAAACCATACATGACAAATATAATACTAGTCTAGGTGGGAAGACAATGAACTGTGACCTAAGGATAATTGTCTAGGTGCCACAACTAGTCCGTCTACGGAGTTCGACCGGATCACGCATGAAAATGCTCGTATTCGTATGGTTGAGTGTAGGGGTACCTCGCCACTCATCATTGGCGTCATTGCTGAGGACGGTGCTAGTTATCTAGATTAGTTATATCATACAAGGTCACTGTAAAGGACTTAATGATATATCTCTTAAGAAGAAGAAATAATTATTAAAATTCACATCTAAATTCACACACAGCTTCACAACCATGCCTCTCTTGCAAGACTACTATAACAATGCCACACTTAGTAAGGAAGTTCATTGGAGAACCAATGAACTATATGATAATGAATATTGGAGTATACAACCTGAAGTGCAGGTTTCTTATCAACATGAACAAAAGCAACATCATCCCAACACACGAAAGCATAACTTACCTGATGATGATGAACCCCCACTAGCCACTACAAGCCTAACACACATACAAGAGGTTGTTCGAATCTCACGTAGGCATCGTAAAGAGAGCCATCTACCTAGGCTCGATTTAAACAACTTCGCTACTTTTTCAGGAGGCTATGACTTAGATCCACATCAACATTTACAAGCCTTCTACGATGCCTGCACATGGAATAACATTGATAATGGGTGGCAAAAACTTAAGCTCTTCCCTATGACACTCGTTAACCAATAAAAAGTATGGTACTGATCATTAAAACCAAATTTAATACGACGCTGGTCAACAATGGTAGAAGTCTTTAACGAAAAATATCAAACCTATGCAAGAGTGTCAGCCTTAAGGAAACAAATCCAAGGATGGAAACAAGCAAAACATGAACCCTTGAATATGGCCTTAGAAAGATATTATGCATTGTTAAACAACTGTCCAGGCCATGGGTTCTCCGAGGAAAGGCTAATGTACCATATCATTGATGGGCTACATAATGAAACAAGAGAGACCTTAGGAATGTATGCCCAAGGTCAACTATACGAACTACGAACCCATCAAGTCCAAGAGCTTATTTAGTAGGTAGCAAAAGAAGAAGGAGAATTGGCTAGATGGGAGAGTGTTGAAAAACATCAATGGGACCAAAATCTCAACTTAACAAAGGTCCATGATCACACAAAGGAGAAATCAACCAATCTCAAGCTGGAAACATCATCTTTGCCAATGCAAAAATCGTTAGAAGAAGCCAAGGCAAAGATCAATAAGATGTTGGAATGGATGTATCAAAAGTGTGAAGAATTTATCAACATTATTGGAGATAGATTTTTGAAAACCCAAGAAGCAGGACAAAACATTAGACATTCAAAAAGAAGGGATAAAGAAAATAAGAGCTCAACTGCCAATCATACGTATGAATGTAACATATGCTTGTACGATCACCCCAAGGGCCAACGCCCAATATTGTTACATTTACATGAGCATTGGGGAAACACGTTACATCCAGAGTTCGTACAGAGATACTGTGTTCAGTCATAGTGGCAACAATCCCAGTCATGGGGGAGACCACCATTAGATTGGAGGCACCCTTCATATCATCTGAACCCAAATGCTTATCTTGTTCAACATCCTGTTTCTCCAACTGAACCAACACACTTTATCTCACCATAGTACTATTCTCCATAATACTATTAGCCCATACCTCCAACACAACTGCCACCTTGTGCATCTTATACTCCTCCTAGTTTTCAGCATTCTCATCCTTTCCCTCCTTCTACAGTGCCACCAACTATTCCTAAGGTACCTGCACCACCGCAACAACCCACGAACAACACTTGTGCTACTACTACGAACAGTAGTGAGAAACCTCCTCAACATACAAAGCGCCCCTTCTTTAAACATAGTCGTAAGAAGGGACAACACAATTCTGAGGCCACTACATTCTCCAACTCAGCACAAGTCCCACACTATGGTGCACCCTTACCTTTGAATCCAACACCTCATGTAACTTCATCAGGGTCACCAACTCACACTCCAACAACAATACGGCCCAATGAACACAAGAATGGAGAGCAACAACCTAATCCTTGCATACCATCTAACGACCCCAAATATCATAGTGGGTCAACTCGTTATCTAGGAACTACATCATATAAATTGCCCCACTATGCTTACTATAATCAAGTGTGTGAACCCTAATGGGGTAAGTATGGCCAAGCCCCAATACTTCCAACATGCAAGGATCCTCATCCTTCATTTATTAATCCTTGCCATCCACAACCGCTTAGTTATGGGGGATACCCCCCATTCTAATAACAAGTAGGATTAATAAATATTTTTCAGTTTTCTTTAATTTTACAACTTTTTGTTTTATCTTTTTATCTTTTTGTGTTTTTGTCTTTTTATGTTTTTGTAAGTAATCTCGTCTATGAATAAAACACTCATGTGGATCGTTGGTTGAGGTGTGTTCTATGTTATTAAGTCTTGAGTGATCAATTATGTGGACAGTGAGCCCATTACACCCACTCATCCATTCTACAAATAAGAGGTTTTGTTCAAGGGTACAGTGGTATTCTTGACATTTTAAAAACTTAAAATTAATTTTGTGTTCATTGTACCCAGAATGAAGAAGGATGGACCAAGAGGGAATGATTAGGGTGTGACATCAAGGGGACTTGCGGATTCTCTTTGGTGATGTCTATGGGAGTTATTATGCAACGTGGTTGTACTAAGATCCTTGTAGGTCTAACAAAAAATGGGAGTAAGAGTAATAAAAAAGGGCACTCAAAATCAAATGTTGTTCTGGGTGTCCCACTAGAAAGACATGCACACATGCTTGAAGGTTGACAACTTCTCTAGTTCCAATAAAGAAGAAAAAATAAAGAGAAAAGAAAAAGAAAAAGAAAGTGCCATAAAACAAAAGTCACTCCTCCCTTGAATAAAACGCTAAGTGATCATATGCCTTTTTGTTATGGTACTCTCATAGTTGTTCATCATGGGATGAAACAATGCGATGTCACTAGTCAGAGGCATAGACTTGGTCCTGATCTTGGAACAATGGATTAATGACACCTTAATCATGCTTTACATGCAAGATTCACTATGCCCTAGGTCAGTTACCTCATGTCCCAATCTCTATGATGCCTTTCTATAGTTCATCTCATCTCACTGTTCGTGTAATTGTAGCTCATGTCCCGTATAGCATAGAATTCTCACCTCATTCTAATGATATTTACATGTGTGTGTTTTGTGAAATTAGTGCAAATTACCTCTAACCCTTCTAGTGTCCACAAACACTTTAAGTGTGGTTACACAAGGGCATTATAGGTTGGAACCTTCTTTGGGGAGGACCCACTTGTGTAATCTTTTATAATCTTCACTTATGACACAGCTCACACACACCATTTCTTACCCTTAGCATATTGCTAACAATTTTCTTTCCCTTATTACCATCACATAGCCTTTTTCTCTATCATCTGAGGTCCTTATTGATAAATTCCATACCATCATAATTTCCATGCCTTCAGAACCAGTTGAATTACCCTGGAACCCTATAACAATCGTCCAGATGTCCTTAGTTTACATTGTTTAATTTCAAAAGAAATATTAAAAATTCGGTACATTCTCTAAGTGCCCTATCTTTGATGAAAATATATATACGTGACCTCCCTGCAACACTTACCATCATTTTCCACTATTCATGCGGGGGAGTTTTTCGAATTTTT
Source organism: Gnetum montanum (assembly GCA_015680685.1). Taxonomy (NCBI): domain Eukaryota; kingdom Viridiplantae; phylum Streptophyta; class Gnetopsida; order Gnetales; family Gnetaceae; genus Gnetum; species Gnetum montanum. The sequence goes on along the minus strand of MNCI01011534.1, from coordinate 108,463 downwards.
TCTCTATGACTTGCAATTGTGAGACCCTTTCTTTTATACCTATATCTCGCTCATTGATACTCCGATTTTCATTCTATCTAAACCTACTTGACCCCAGAGTGTTTCTCTTAGTCGTGGGAGAGGGGCACATGCCGAATAGTGCATACATTTTTTGAAATTCATCATCACCCAAAGGATATCTTTAAGGGTAATTAGTTGTAAAATTAAGAATAAAATATGTCAAAAACAATTTCATCCCCTTAGCTATACCAAAAAATTAAATTTGGAAACCACCTAGGCAAAGAGTAATCAACACTATAATCCTTTGGGGACATGTTCTTCCAATAATTAACATCACACGAAAATAAAGTAAATTTATTAAGGCAAGCGGTAAGGTATAACCTAACTTTGGTAACAACCTTACTAAAAATTAGTCTCGTGTGATTGCAGATGGCCCCGAAACGCGGAAAATAGGAAGGTCTTGCTCAAGGTGCAATCGAACGATCTCGGAGAGGTGGAAGATAAGATCCTACTAGACAACATGCAAAATAGGAGGAACAATCATTCAACATTCATCAAGAAGATCCTCTTACCGTACGGTTCGGGCAGGTAGAAGTAAGAGATACTCTCTCTAAAAGCAATGCCTGGTACTTAGGGGAAACATACCAATTTTAGCACAATAAAGAAGAAGGCACCATGGTTAAAATTTGTGGTGTGACTATTGATTCTCTATTCAAGCCATTTTGGAAGTAGTAAACCTTCCGAATACAGGGCCAAAGGTTGCTCAGAACCAAGCAACTTAATAAATTGTTGACAGAGAATAAAAGGATGGTGGAAGAAAAAGAGAAGGCTGACTGGGCTACCTCTATGGCACAAGTGCAAACTTACATGCACACCAAGGCACTCAAGGCCTTACAAGAGGAGAAAATCTAGGCCATACTTCAATGCCATCAAATCCCAAGACCTGGAGCACAAGAAAAGGGAAAGACACCTATGGAGGAGCCACCACCACCAGGAACTAAATGAGTTCCACCAATTTTGTAATCAATAATCCCATTTTTACATCTAATAATCCCATACCTATCCATTGTGTAATCAATGTAGCTTGTTCTCACATTAAATTAATGATGAATGGCAAGGTACCCCTACACTCAACCATACGAATATGAGCGTAACATGCACCATCTGGTCGAACTCTGCAGACTAAGTGCCTACACACCTCATGGAACACTTAAGGTTAATTATTCAATGTCTTCTTAGACTTACTTGTATTTGTCATAGTGTATGGTTAAGTAAGTCTAAGGTATATGATTTTTATGTCTTTTCTATTTTATCTCCTATGCCGATAAGGTAAAGGGTTGAAGAGAGTAACTGACTAACTCTAAGTAACTAACTAAGCCTTAATTAACCTAGCATCAGCATCTGTTCCCACTTACCATTCACACCCTGAACCAATGCAACCTTGGTTACCAAACGCTAATCATTGCTAGGATCACCAAGCGTAACGCACGTGCTCGAAGCGGTCGTACTGAGGCACTTAACTAGGAGAGAAGGGTTGAGAGAGAATTAATTACTAATAAAGTGATTAAATGGTAAATAGTAAATAACAATAAATAAAATCATATTTAGCATATTCCATGCATTGCAAGGTTTATCCAAGAAGTTCATCTTTATTGCCGTACACAAACATGTATTCAGGTACAATATTTGCTCGAATAAAGATCTGTTCACTTTGGAGCTTCTACTGTGGGCACATGGAAAATATTCTATCTCTGGAGAGGTAAAACTACCATAGTTTTGCTAAGGGTCTAAATCTAGATGAGAAACAAAGGGAGAGCCACCTTTTATTTATAGACTTGGCAGCGCACTGCGATATCGCGGCCCATGCGATATCACGGCCCATCATACCCCCATAACTAAATAAAAACTCATCCTCAAGTTCCTTACAAAATATTGGAACCATATGGGATTATTGACTCAAATGGAACTAATGGGATGGCATGTGAATGGATCATCATTACAAGACATGACAAAACTAGTGTTCATGACAACAAGAGTGAACACCTTATTACATTGACATCAAGCCTTATTTGGCAGCTGAGAAAGAGAGAGAAAGAAGTTTTGCTACTGCCAATGCCAAGATTGTGCCTTTCGTTTTCCATCCGTAAGTGTGCCATCGATCTTGCTCCTTGCATAGCCACTTTAGCACTGTTCCATTCCAGGTATTCCCTCCAAATCTAGTCCATTGTTGTATGATCACCATCTGCACACATAACATAGTCTTATATTAGCAAGGGTAAATAAATTACAATGCAGTTGATACCTTGCTTCGGTGAAAGGTTCATTGGTTGAGTTGTGGTATGGCTAATTGCGGGTTTGGAGATATAATATTGATGACTACCGAAGGTGTAAGGGTTAGGAGAAAATTGAAAAATCAAAAAATTGGACCCCATACCCCCATGACTAATCATGAACCTCTATTAGCAAGAGAATGGAAAAAGAAAAGGAATAAGAAATATGAAGAAAAAGAGACAACTATAACGTCGATGAAATNCTAAGAATGTCATTTGGAACAAGAGTTAAAGTCTTAACCACACAAATTTACCAAAAAGAAAACAATGCATCAACCAAAATATACACTAATGATACAACCGACAATGAGGTGAACAATGGAGAGAAGGATGGAGAGAAGAGAATGAAATGGAGTCTCAAGAATAAGGTGGTGTACAGCCCCTTGTGTGTTTCATGGTTAATGTGACTTAGCAAATCCCCTTCCAAGTCTGGCCTCAAAAAAACCACATCCAATGACTTCACATTAATGCATTCGGCCAATCCATCCCCTTGAAGTAACAAGAATGCATCCCCCAAAGAGTCACCACCATTCCGACGAAACAAGGAGGAGAGAATGGGAAGCAAGAAGGGCCTTAGTTAGAGGGAACATTTTTATTTTAAGTTCCATAGCTAGTGCTTGTAGCCCAATGGATTATTCCGTCTAAGTGATGTTCTTTGAATTCTCATAGGTTTTTTGTTTTTTTATGTTTTATGTGTTTATGCGTGAGAACCACACCATGCAAAGACTTTGTTATTTTTATTGCTCAGCTTCTCGATAATTGGGTAACATCAAAGTGGCAAGAAAACTCAAGAAGAAAACATCCAAGCATCCAAGAGAATGACCAACACAACTGCATCAAGTTCCCTTGAAGTCACATCCTTTTCAATCCTTGAGTCCTTTCTTAGTTTGAGAAATGCCCAGTCACCAATTTGTTCTAGTTCTTATTTAGAAAGGGACTATACATTTCCAAGTCAAGAGAGACCATAGAAACTTGTGAATGAATGGATGAAGTGAACTCATTGCCTGCTATATCAAAAGAACCATACCTTAGTATCAACATCATGACTTAAAGGTAAAAACCAAACATTAGCAGTCAATAGGAAAATAGTTCATACCATCATGCAGAACACTTATTGAATGACAAACTTACAAGGTGGATAACACACACACACACACACACACGAAATGAAAGAGTTAGTTCATACCATCATGCAGAACACTTATTGATTAAAGAAATTTATAAAACAAAAACAAGAAAAGTAAAAGAAATTTGTAAAACAAAAATGTGAAAAAAAATTTGTAAAAAAAAATGTGGAAAACAAAAATGTGTAAAAAACATGGAAAAAAAAACTAAAAAGAATTGAGGGCACCAAATGATTAGCATAGGTGGCCATCTCCCCCATGACTGAATGGAAAGGGAGAGATCTGAAATAATGAACGCATGTTTGAATTTCTTAATTGATGTTCTTAGATTAAGGGGTGGAAGTCGGCGACACTCATATTCTAATGTATCTATGCTTTTGTTGTTGGCATGAGTTGTTCCCCCAGTTCGTTCCATGCATGTTGGTCAGTTGCTCTTTTGACTAGCTGTCAACCATAGGGTGTCCACTGCTTGTGTGGTTGCTACATACAGGCATCTTTGTCTTAGAGTTTCAAGGGCACACCTGTTGCATGGAGGAGATGTTGTGCATTTCTCCATGTCATCACCCGATGAGTCACTGTATGTGATGCATGGAAATTTCTTCTTCTTGATCTTTCCATAAATATTTACCTTAGATATCTCCAAGGAAAGATTGTGAATCCCTAGGCATGCATCTATTGTACTCAACCATGCCTTTCCCATTATAATTAGGAAGTCCCCTTTATTGTTGTTAACTTCAATCACTAGGAAATCGGCTGGGTATGACCAACCACACACCGTGGTAACGATGTCCTTCACCAATCCCAAGGGAATGGTGATGGACTCGTCTGCTAGCTCTAGTTGAATGTTGCACTTCTTAAGTTGGGGTAGGTTCCAGGCTTGATACATCTCTCATGAAATTAGCTTAACTCTGGAACCTTAGTCAAGAAGAGCCTTATGAGGTTCATTCCCGGCAACTTGGAGGTAGATAAAGGGACTTTCATGGTCAGCTAGTTTCCTAGGAAGGTGGCCTACCTTGATCCAGTTGGTTATGGTATGTGTTAACATAACCGTATGCATTAAGCTCTGTTATTGGACTGAAGGGTGCTTTGAAGCCTTATGTGTTGGAGGAGCGTACCTAGACTCAACCGCTTATTGTTGTGAGAGCTTGTATGGGCTTTTAGTTCTAAAGAAAGGTCTTCTCTTTTTGTAGTTGTCACAACCAACAACAAGTTGAATGTTTATAGCGCTCGTAGCTATTCGTGGCTATGGTTGAGTGGGGAGTTCCCCTTGCATTGTTGGAGTAGGAGGTGTTATGGGAACTACTGGTGGAAGAGGTGCAAACGGATTAGGAGGATGGTATGGGTATGGAGCATCTCTTGGAGGAGAAGGAGTCCTTCTAAAGTACTTCCAAACTTGGTAGTAATGGTGGGGAGTTGTGTGACCCATGGAGTCACTTGGAGAAATCGGCTGCTGCACGTAGTAACCATAAGAATTGGGTTGCCGGTAAGGGTACTATTATTTCGATGGTGGCATCCCCCATGACTGTGGATATTGCCACTACTGATGTTGTCTGATGGGTTGTGGTGGAGTTCCACTTGGATAGTATGTCAATGGTTGGTGAAACTGTCTTGGGTTACCTTGGGGATAAGGTAACCTTCGGGGTGTCTACCATCTGTTGAGTCTCGAGTTGAGTGCATACACCCTAAACTCTTATAGATGTGAGATGATTGGACAACATCCCTTAGGATGGTCATATTGGCATATCTGACATCCACCGTCATCTTTTGTGTCCAAATCCACAACCTCATTGAAGATAGTTATTTTCCCTTTACCCTTGTCACGTGCAGGGCCATCCCCCATGACTGTGGATATTGCCACTATTGATGTTGTCTGATGGGTTGTGGTGGAGTTCCACTTGGATAGTATGTCAATGGTTGGTGAAACTGTCTTGGGTTACCTTGGGGATAAGGTAACCTTCGGGGTGTCTACCGTCTATTGAGTCTCGAGTTGAGTGCATACACCCCAGACTCTTATAGATGTGAGATGATTGGACAGCATCCCTTAGGATGGTCATATTGGCATATCTCACATCCACCGTCATCGTTTGTGTCCAAATCCACAACCTCATCGAAGATAGTTATTTTCCCTTTACCCTTGTCATGTGCAGAGCCAGAATCTCTCTGCTTTTTCTTATCTTTTTCACTACTTTGTTCCTCAGACTCCTCTACGATTTTTAGGACAAGTTCAAGTCTACTATCTAAGGAGTCCTGTATTTGATCTACCTTAGCTGCCACTTCTATTGTTAGCTTCTGAAGTGGCAAGGTTTTCCTATTCACCAGCTCTTCAAGTGGTGACACATCCTCTTCATCACAAAATATCACTCCCTTCTTTCGGATGGAAGGATCACAGTTATATTCTTCCGCACTTTCCCTTTTTCATAGCTCCCCTTCTGCTTTGGCTACTTGCTCCAATAGCCTGTGAATTTCATGGGATCTAAGTTTAGATAGTCTTCCTTGGACATAAGTCCCAAGGGTTCTCCTAGTTTCATACCTTAGCCCATCTACGAGATGGCAAAGTTGATCCCGTTGTGCATAATCATGGCCCAGGCAACGATGTAGCAATGCATAGTAACGGTCCATGGTAGCATCCAAGGGTTCATGATTTCCTTGCTTCCATCCTTGGATCTGCTTACACAAATTAGACACTCTGGAGTATGTTTGATACTTACCGTTGAAGAGTTCTAACATCGTACTCCGCCTCCTGATGGTTTCTTGCTCTAAGGACCGGTACCAACTTTCTGCTTCTTTTATGAGTGTCCTGGGAAACAACTTCAGTTTCTGCCACTTTTTTTCTATGTTTTGCAAGGTTCATGCATCATGGAATACCTATAAATGATTTTTCGGATCTACATTATATCCCCCTTCGAAGCGTGGGATATTGTTCATATCTAAGCGCTTGATCTGGCTATCTTTTTGATGCCTTGTCAGTATTCTCACTACCTTTATTATATCTAGCATGCTTCGAGTGGCAAGTAGGGGTTTTTCATGATCATCTCTTTCATGACATCTATGATGTCTACGTTGTTCCCTACTTTCCCTTATTTCATGCCCTTGTTCTCTTGATTTCCCTCATCCTCTCTCTTGACTCTCTCATCGAGGTCTCTCATTTTTCCTACCTCTATCCTCACCATTATGCTCTCTATGGCTATGCCCTTCTCTTCTGTGGCTTCGACCCTGATCGTGATGATGATCTGAGTGCCTGTCCTTGTCATGTGTTGTTGTTCCCTCAGTGAATAGCTGGTTTTCACGAGGATCAGAACCAAATTTTTGTATCATGGAGTGTAGGTTCTGATACCCCACCTCCTCACTATCATTAGGAGGGAGAACATCTTTCGATAGAGAACTGTTACAAGTGGTTCACCATCTCCAATTTCACTTAGGATATGCAGGACCTCTTTGCCCTTCAACAGTGTATGTTGGCTCTCCTGCCTTGAGTCCCTCATACGTTTTGCAGATGTAGGATAGTAATCCCTTGTGTCAAAATCACCTATAACATATTCAGCATAGAGCTGAGTCATGCCAATCTGTGCCAAAGCACAGAGGAGCATGTTGGCGACTGCACGATCTAGAGGTAACACTATGTTACCCTGCAAGTTTCTCCAGTGCATATGTTCATCCTGATGGAGGATAAAAGTAAAATTAGGTATATACTCATTGGGATAAGCATATACCACCCTATATTGTTGAGGAACTGGTGGATTTTGGTTATGTGTTTTAGATTGCTGACTGTTCTTTGTATGATCCCTAGGTGGTGAATTGCTCTTATGAAAAGAAGAAGAAGATATGGTGTCTTATTCGGTGTGCTATTTAATCATTATATAATTTTTTGTTTAATTAACCCTAAGGTTTTTTTAAGCTCCCAACGATGTGAGTGATTTCCTATGTTCTACTTAGCGCACAAACACTAAGTCCCTAGCAACGGTGCCAATGATGAGTGGCAAGGTACCCCTACACTTAACCATACGAATACGAGCATAACATGCGTGATCTGGTCAAAATCCATAGACTAAGTGCCTACACACCTCATGGAACACTTAAGGTTAATTATTGATTGTCTTCCTAGACTTACTTGTATTTGTCACGGTGTATGGTTAAGTAAGTCTAAGGTATATGATTTTTATGTCTTTTCTATTTTATCTCCTATGCTGATAAGGTAAAGGGTTGAAGAGACTAATTGACTAACTCTAAGTAACTAACTAATCCTTAATTAACCTAGTGTCAGCATCTATTCCCACTTACCATTCACACCCTGAACCAATGCGACCTTGGTTACCAAACGCTAATCGTTGTTGGGATCACCAAGCGTAATGCACGTGCTCGAAGCGGTCGTACTGAGGCACTTAACTAGGAGAGAAGGGTTGAGAAAGAATTAATTACTAATAAAGTGATTAAATGGTAAATATTAAATAACAATAAATAAAATATTATTTAGCCTATTCCATGCACTGCAAGGTTTATCCAAGAAGTTCATCTTTATTGCCGTACACAAACATGTGTTCAGGTTTCAATATTTGCTCGAATAAAGATCCGTTCACTTTGGAGCTCCTACTATGGGCACATGGAAAATATTCTATCTCTGGAGAGGTAAAACTACTAGAGTTTCACTAAGGATCTAGATCTAGATGAGAAACAAAGGGAGAGCTGCCTCTTATTTATAGACCTGGCGGCGCACCGCAATATCGCGTACGCGATATCACAGCCCATGCGATATCGCATCCCATCACTCGAGGATGAGTTTTCATTCAGTCGTGGAGGAATGATGAGTCATGAAATTGCTGATAGCTGTGATAATGCACCCATCATGGGTTGTGATATCATGTATGCGATATTGCATGGGCCACGATATTGCGTCCTATCCACCGTAATGTCTATAAATAAGAGGTAGCTCTCCCTCATTTTACATCTAGTTTAGTTCCTTAACAAATCTCTGGCAGTTTTCCCCTTCCAGAGATAGAATATTTTTTAGTGTATGCCCACAATGTGATGAATGTAATTGTACAACATCCTTTATTCGAGTATGACGTATTTGGACACGCACATGACCGGCAATAAAGATAGAGATTACTTCATCATTACAACATTCACTTTGTTTATTTATATATTTAAATGTTATTTACTGATTTCCTAATTAGTTTCTCTCACCCTTAAACTCATGTTAGAACGCGGAATGAGTATGACTTGATTACGAGCAGTTAAGTGTGACTACTTGGTAACCCAGTGGCATACCTAGGATCTACGCTTGGTAATCCCAGTGGTAGTCATGCACGAGGTCCAAGATGTGTACAAATGGTTAAGGAATGGATGCTCATCGCACTTAGGCTAGATTAGATTTTCTTACCCTTTCCTCCTAGCTTAGTTAATATTACCTTCCATTACCTTCAGGAGTAGCATTAGATTAGGAACACATTATACACCTCACTCTGGACTAAACCATACGTGGAAAATATAATACTAGTCTAGGTGGGAAGACAGTGAACTACGACCTAAGGATAACTGTCTAGGTGCCACAACTAGTCCGTCTACAAAGTTCAACCAGATCGCATGTGAAAACACTCATATTCATATGGTTGAGTGTAGGGGTACCTCGCCACTCATCACATGGTTATTTGAATGGTTACATGGACCAACAACAAATCCCAAATGTCAAAATCATGGCTATGATATGGCACTGACATATGAACTAGCTAAGTAGGTCTTCGCATTTCATGCTCAAATTGCCAATCATTCAATGATGTGTTATAGTAACTAGCACTCTATCATTGAGCTTCTTTGGGCTACTTAGCCTTTTTATTTCAAAGCTATTGATTCGATTGGCTTCAAACTTTATTGGCCTCTTGGATTTCTTGGCAATCTACTTTCTTATTTTTTTAAAAGGGTGAAACCTTCACTAGTTTTCACTACCAAGATCGAACTTTCATTGTCCCACTAAATAGGATGTGTTACATTCAGTAAACTTGGTTGTGAAGCACATTGAAGAAGATGTCCGAAGGCCATGGTGCATAGATGCCAAACATTGGTTTTCATCGTTAACAAGGTAATGAAGACTACAAATTGGTTATAGGATTATGGCTTGAGATGGATAATGAAGATGATGTAAGGTAAGCACTATTGACAAGATTGAACAAACTAAAAAAATATCTTGCATTGAGGTCACATGGTGACTCACCTTTATGATGAATCATATCCCTGCACTAGATCCAAGCCTTTCTTGCAAGTGCAACTCTAAGAGGATAATCAAATAACTCAAAGGATGCATGTATTCACAAAGATTACATGAGGAAACATATGCACATAGACTATCATTGGTAACCATTATTTGAAGCACATGAATTTTACATTATGCTATGTAGACTTGCATAAGACTTGAAATATTCTTAAGATGCTAAGAAGAGGAACAGGAGGTTGTGATGACTTACTTGTTTTAGGCTAGAAAATTCTTCAATGTCGGTTATTCATCCAACCTATGAACAAAAGCAAACCAAGGCTACAAATGAATAGGTTAACATAAGATGAAGTATGGCTTAATATGAGAATGGTTGACTATGTTGGCCAACTTATTCCCATCCATATCTATCAACTTGAAGGCTCCATTTCCATAAGCTTTGGTAACCAAGAAAGGCCCTTCGCAGTTAGCTAAGAACTTGTCTACATGCTTGCAAATGGCCTTGAGGCCAAGGTATTCTTCCTTGACTTTCCACCTATTTAGATCATGATAATGTTGTTGTTTCTGCTTCTCTTGATATTTCTTGATGTGGGAAACTCTTTGTATTCATTTCTCTTCCACCGAGTTGAGATCTATGATACGTAGCTCATTTTGCTTGTCATTGATGAAGCCAAATAAAGCTACTCTTAAAGATGGTACCTCCAATTTGAAAGGCAAAACAACTTCAGATCCATGAACCAAGCTATATGGGATGGCTCTAGTCACAGTCCTAAAGGTCATTCTATAGGATCAAAGTGTGTATAAGAGTTGTTCATGCCATTTGTATTTGTCATTACTTAGAATCTTTCTAACAAAATTTATAATGACCTTATTGCTAACTTTAGTTTGGCCATTAGCTTTCAAGTAATAGGATGATGAAAAGGAGTGTTTAACATTTAATTGTTGACAAAAAGTTTACATCTCTTAGCTATTGAATTAAGGTTTGTTTTCTATGACTATGGTTAGCAATAGTTCAAAATGGTATATAATGTTATCCAAGATGAATTTACAAACTTGTTGTGATGTCATTTTTCTCATAGGAATTACTTCAACCTACTACTTCAACCTACTTTGTAAAATATTTAGTTACATTGATGATGAAACTATGCCCTACTGGTGTAAGGGTGTTGCATGTTGATAGACCCTAGTAAGACCCGATCCACAACTTCCAAGTAGATCTAGCTTAGAAAATAAGAATACATAATCAAATGGTGAAAATATTCCTTATATTAAGATAATTATCAAAATACATAAAAAAATATAGCAAAGATGAGAAGCCAAGCTCAACTAACAACTCTCCCAAGGATCTTAGAGGTCATACTTATCCTCTCTTAATCCTTAATTACTCACAATGGAGCCCAAGCTCAAGACAAGACACTTATAAGAGATCCTTCTAATCTCTCTCAAGTGCTCTCCCTTGCCTTTCACTCAACTTCCTTGCACAAGCTCTCTTTCCTCAAGAGCTCTCTCTCTCTTCCCCTCTATTGGGATGTTTGGCTTTCAACATTTGCACTTTGATCCTTGACACTTTAGCACTTGGTACTATAGCATTTGGCATTATGCCCTAACAATGGTAGATTACATCAATATTTATAAGCAACTAGAAGATGAAAATCATAGAAACCTTTCCTTAACTGAACTTGAGGTTTTTTAGATGTTTCCCAAGTCTTCTCACCTTCTCCCCAATTATTTCCATATTTCTTTGGTTGTTTCCTAAATTGGAATGGGTCATTTTGAAAGTTTTCCCATGCATCTGGGTCATCTTTGGCTTTGCTGGGATGTCTACTATGAAAGCCCTACTTTTGGAAGAGACATCTACTATTTTTGATAGACATCTATTCTTCGGGGGAGACATCTTTGGAAATATGTTTATCTTTTTGAGAAGATGTCTCTTCTAAAGGTGCCAAAAATAAAAGTGCTCATTTTGATGTTGAGAGCCTTCGGATGGCTCCCAAAAAGTCCCCATAGATCCTAAAACCTTCTAAACTCATCAAAATAAGCCAAAAAGACTTTCAAACATGCCAAAACATCCAAGAATCATCCCCAAAAAAATAAACTCAAAAAACCATAACATGTAGGGTAGAACAAGGGGATTAAAAGAGGTGTCCCTACACCACATGTGGAGGATTTTGACATTATACGTCCAACTATGTCTATTCCCCATCATTGAAACAACCACATGATCTAAGTGGTGTGCAGCTCAATTGCCAGTAGGTGTATTAGGTTACTATACCATTGACAGATATTGCAAGTATTAACCTTTTATAGGAAATCACTTTTCATATAGAGCCAATAGTATCCTAGGCATCTAATCTTTACAATCATGCTTGTAGATCCTATATGACCTCCACATATGTCCTCATGTACTTTTTTGAGGATTATATGAGCTTTTTTTTTGCCCATGCATATTAGCAATATGTCATCGTAAGACCTTCAACATAATGTGTTATCAGATATAATGATGTATTGCTTTGATCATTTGCATATGGTGTCTTTTTGAGGGGCAATTAGATTTTGTAGGGGTTTGTCATGCATTAAGTAAAACCTGGTGATGAGTGGCAAGGTACCCCTACACTCAACCATATGAATACAAGTGTTTCACACACAATCCTATCAAACTCCACAGACGGGCTAGTTGTGGTATCTAGATAGTTACTCGCTGATCGCAATTTGCTATCTTCCCACCTGGACTAGTATTTGCTTTGTCATGTATGGTTTAGTCTAGAGTGAGGTATATGATGTGTTCCTAAACTAATGCTACTCCTGAAGACAATGGAAGATAATCTTAGCTAAGCTAGGAGGAAAAGAGAGAGAGAGTTAAACTAATAGGAGATAGGGAGAGAGAGTTTAAGCCAAGAGGAGATAGGGAGAGAGATTCTAAGCTAGCCTAAGTGCAATGAGCATACATTCCTTAATCATCCGTATACATCTTAGGCCTCATGCATGACTACCACTGGGATTACCAAGCGCATGGCCCGAGTACGCTACTGGGATACCAAGTAGTCACATGTAGATGCTCGTGATCAAGTCATACTCATTCCACATTTAATAACAATAAATAACAATTAAGTAATTAAACTAAGTAAATTTTTTAATGATGAAATAATCTCAATCTTTATTTTCAGTTATATGCGTGTCCAACTACGCCACACTTGAATAAAGGATGTCATACAATTACAATCATCACACTATGGGCATGCACTGGGAGAAAGGGTTAAGAGGAAAGAAAAAATGAATTAACTTCTATCTACTAACTAAAAAACTAACTATTTCAGAACTTAAAAAATTGACTCCTCTCATGCGCTTACATGTGTATTTATAGGCTCACACAGGAGTCACGATATTGTGTATCTGATATCATTACTTAGGCTATGATATCGTGTACCTGATATCGTGGATTCGATATCGTGTACCCGATATCGTGGATTCGATATCGGGTGTCCGATATTGTAGCCTAATGAATCACAATTCATCATACCCCCACAACTAAATGAAAACTTGTCCTCGAGTCAAAATGAGAACAAGCCCCATTGATCACACGATGGATAGGTATGGGATTATTAACTAATAGGGAATTTATTCATGTCACAATGGAGAACTCAATAGAACAAAACTGGGACATAACACAAGAAATGAAAAATCACAAAATTACAAAATTTTGTGGAACTCATGTGGTTCTAGGTGGTGATGGCTCCTCCATGGGTTGCTTCCCTTTGTCTTGTGCTCCAAGTTTTGGAATTTGATAATGTTGAAGTAGTGCCTGGAGCTTTTCCTCTTCTGTTCGAGGATCCTGTGACGTCCATGCTGATGCTGGAATGTTTGATGGAGTCGGCACCTCCCATGGGCACGGTAGTTGCAGGAACATCTTATTTGCTTTGGCATACCAGGCTGGAAATAACCATCGTTCTTCCTCATAGGCTCTGGCTTTGTCTCTATACTCTTAAAAATTTGTAAGCCATCGAGCCAAGTCCACTACAACATCTTTTTTTCCTTAGTAGCTTTCTTTAGCCACCTCAAGTTTACAATTTGCAACTTTCAGCTTCTGCAATGTTTTCTTGTGCTATGCAAATTCTACTTCATATTTGGTGTAGGTGGCTGCTACCTACCCCTTAGGCTCTATCCTCGAGCACCCTATTGTCAACATGGCTATATTGGCATACCACATGTTTGCTAATTCCATGTACTCTGTGAGGTCTTGAATCTACAAGTCCCAACTTTTAAGTTCCACCTAGTGGACAAATGCATATGTGTCCAATATGGCTTGCTAATCAGTGTGTTGAGCACTGAAAGCATTGATGTGGGCCTTGACCATATGGATCTCCTTCTCGATGATTTGCTTGTACATTCCCACCTATTCTTGGAAATGCTCCTTTAACTTTTCATGCTGCTTGGCCTCATTTTTCCATGCACTTATTTTGATGGCCATCTTCTGATGGATTGCACGTACCTCCTCCATTGAGAGGATTCTATTCTCTCTGGCCAAATGGTTCATATCTTGATTAACCCTAATCAATTTTTCTCACAGCTATTGAAATTTTTCTTCGAGAACATTCTTCTATTTTTCCATAGTAATTAATCAAAGATTGTCAATAGTGAGTTGTTTATTTTCCTCTTGTAAGGCTCTGAGTGCCTTGGTGTGCATGTAGGTTTGTGCTTGTGCCTTGGAGGCATCCTAGTCAACCTTCTCTTTCTTCTCCACCACTCTCTTATTATCTACTAACAGTTTGTTGAGTTGCTCAGTCTTGAAGGTGTCTAGCTGGTCTATAGGAATGAATTGAGAGGGGTCTCGTTATGCATCTTGCAAGGTTACGAGCCTCTCTTGGAGTTTTGCTAACTCTACTTTTGTGTGCTCGGCACTGATCTCTACCATGACTAGCTTTCCCTTAGTAGAGTTGAGGTCTGATTGTGCAACCATGACATCTTGTGGGATGTTGAACAAGGACATCATTACTTGTCCTATTTGCAGCAATTGATCAAGCACATCCTCATGCTCTGCAGGAGTCATCGAGGGATCGACCAATGTTTTAGCATCACGTGCTCCTGTGAAGTCTACTGATGGCACAATAGGGATGTTAAAGGATTTTTTGATGTGGTTTGTGACCACTTCTATGGCTCTTGCTACATCTTGGTGCTATATAACCACCACTGTGGCCCCTTCACTAGACTCGAGTTGTACCTAAAAAGATGTAGTGTTCCCTAAAATCTATTGTGACCAATCAATCTCCCTTACTCCTGTCTGAATGGACACCTCACCCTGTGCACAATCTATAGAGACAGTGGGACATACGACATTGTTGATGATGCAAAAAAGATTAGCATCATCACGACTCCCCCAACTGACCATCTCAACGATGGCCTTGAGATCACTCATTGATGGTCAGTAATCCTATGGCGGTCGTGGTGGTTGATCTTGCTAGCTCGTGCTGGGCCCTAATTCTTATTGTTGACTGGGCCCTACACTTGGAAGTTGGCTAGGCCCTATAGTTTGACTTGTAGTGGGCCCCACCATTTTTTCTTGCTCTTGTTCTAGCTTTGGCTCTAGTGTCTCACCAACATTCTTCCTTAGAATTGGTGGCTTCAATAGTTCAGTGAATGAAGCATTTTGGACTCTTCTAATGATGTTATTAGTGCACCCTAGAATTCCAGCATGCTTGCACAGCTTCCTGATGAGACAAGGGAAGGGCAATGCAAACTTCCCTGTCTTGCGTTCTTCGAACTGCCTTAAGATCTTCATGAGATATAGATGAGGTAGGTTAGTATTAACCTTTCCCATCAATATCGTACTTCCTTTTGCCACATATGTTGAAATCCTATTTAATCCTTTTGTGGGGAAGATGTGAAAGTACCAATCTTGAAGTAGATTCTCTCTTCCAACGTCAACTCTCCATATGTCTTATCTTCTTTACTGTACATCCTATCCAACCAAACATTTTGTGCATCAACATTGGAGTGAGTGGATAGGTGAGCAACTTTCATCCCCATATTCGGAAGGTTTAACACTTCTAAAATGGCCTTGGTAGAAAAATCAATAGATACACCACTAATGTCAACCATGGTACCTTCCTCTTTATTGTGCCAAAATTGGTACGTTTCTCCTAAGTACCAAGAAGCACTTTCAAAGAGGATAGGCCATAATGGGGACCCTTTGAGTTGGTCCCTAACAGCCTTAGGAGCGAATTCCATGAAGCACTCGAAGTTCAATTCCATGATCACTGTAGTTGATGTGGACCTTTCACGGATGGCCTAAACACACTCTGGGGGCAACATGAGGTGTTGTTCCTATTCAGGCGCTGTAGCAACTCCACCTTCTGCCTGTCCTAGTTGTATAGTAGCAAGAGTCTCTTGATGGATACTGAAGGATTGTGCCTCCTACTTTCTATGTTGTTCAGCAGATGCCTATCCTCTACCTCTCTTGGGTTGCTTAGACACACCTTGAGAGGGACCTTCTTGTTTTCTGTGCTTTGGGGCCATCTGCAATCACACGAGGCCAATCATTAGTACGGTTGCTTACCAAAGTTGAGTTATACCTTACTTTTTGCCTTAATGAGTTCGTTCTTATTTCATGTGATTTTAATGTTAGGAATTTTTATGGAAACATCCCTAAAAGGTTTTAATATTTGGCCCACTTTGCTTAGGTGGTTTCAAAGTTTAATTTCCTAGTATAGATAAGGAGATGAAATTGTTTTTGGCACATGTTTATTATTTTTATAACTAATTACCCTTGATAGTGTCCTTTGGGCAATGAGGAATTTCAAAAAATCTATGCACAATTCAGCGTGTACCCTTCTCCCATGACTAAGTTGAACACTCTGGATTTAAGTAGGTTTAGAAAAAATGAAAATCGGAGTGCTAGCAAGCAAGTTATGGTTATCAGAACAAGAGATGCCGAATCGCAAGTCGTAGAAGAAAAATTGAAAAACTCCCCCGCATGAATAGTTGCAAATGATGTTGACGTTCATAGGGGATCCATATATATGAATTTTAAGGACGCGATATCGCGTACCCACTAGTGAGGACCCGATATTGGGTCCTATCAGAAATAGGGTACTTAGAAAAATCTATAAATTTTTGGAACTCCAAGGTATAAACTAAGGACTTTGAGGTCAATGTGAAGGCTCCAGGGTAATGTTGATCAGGTCTGATGGCACCGAAAAAGTATCATGGTGTAAAACCAAGCAATGAAAGTTATGAAGAATATGAGGAAAAAGGACATGTGTTGGCTCATAGGAACGTTTGAACCGAAAGGATGATAAGGGAAAGAAAATCATTGGTAATACTTGGAGGATAGATGATCTACGAGAGATGCGTTACGAGTGCAAATTACAAGGGTTACGCAAGTGGGTCCTCCCCAAAGTAGGTTCCAACCTATAATTCCCTTACGTAACCATACCTTGAAATGTCCATAGATACTATAAGGGTTAAATGTAATCCACACCGATTGCACAAAACACACATGTAGATATCACCGCAACGAGATATGAATCCCATAATACCTGAATCACCAGTCATAATTACACGAACAACAAGGTGAGGCAAACCGTAGAAGGGATTGCAAAGATTGGGACATGAGGTAACTATCTCATGGCATAATGAATCCTATGTGTAAGGCATGATTAGTGTGTCATTAGCCCATCACTCCAAAATTAGGACCAAGTCCATTCCTCTGATCAATGACATCGTATTGCTTCATCCCAATGAGAGACAACCATAAGAGCACCATGATAGTAAGGCATACGATCACTTGATGTTTCGTTCAAGGGAGAAGTGATTTTGTTTTGTGGAACTCATTTTTTTTATGTATTCCTTTATCCAAATAAGCCACCTACCTTCAAGCATGTGTACATGTCTTTCCAGTGGAACCCCCTATAATAGCATTATTTTTTTCTAGTTAGTGCCTTTTGATTACTCTTACTTCCATTTTCATTAGATCTACAAGGATCTTAGTACAACCAAGCTGCATGATAACTCCTACAGATGTCACCAAAGAGAATCCACAAGTCCCCTTGATGTCACATCCTAACCATTCCCTCTTGGTTCATCCTTTTTCACTCTAGGCACAATAAAACAAAATTACTTTAAGTTTTAATGATTAGGAATATCATTGTACCCAAGGAAAAACCCCTTATTAATAGAATGGGTGGGTGGATGTTATGGGCTCGCTGTTCACATAATGAGTCACTTGAGACTTGATAGCATAAAACAACACCTCAACCAATGGTTCACATAAGATTTTTATTTGTAGATGAGATTACTCATAAAAAGATAAAAAAGAAAAAAAAGACAAAACAATAAAATGAAAAATGAAAAACTGGAAAATAAAAAATTGCAAAATTGAAGAAAATGAAAAATATTTATTAGTCCTGCTTATTAGAATGGAGGATACCCCCCATAACTAAATGGTTGAGCATAGTGAGGATTAATAAATGAAAATTTGGGATCCTTGCATGTTGGACATATCAGGATCCATTCATATCTAAGNGCTCAACTGTCAATCATACGTATCAATGCAACATTTGCCTGTATGATCATCCCAAGGGCCAATGTTCAATCTTGTCACATTTATAGGAGAATTGGGGAAGAGTGTTACATCCAAAGTTTGTACAGAGATACTGTGTTCAATCACAGTGGCAACAATACCAGTTGTGAGGGAGCCCACCCCCAAACTAGTTACACCCTTTACAACATCTGAACCTAAGTGCTTATCAAGTTCAACATCATGTTTCCCCAACTGGGTCAACATCCTCTATCTCGTCACACTATTATTATTCTCCTCAATACTATCAACCCATATCCTCTCCAACAAGACCACCACCTCGTGTACATTACACTCCTCCTTAATTTCAAAATTCTCATCCTTCACCTCCTTCTACATCGCCACCAAGTGTTCCAGAAGGGATTGCACCATAGCAGCAACCCATGAATATTACTTGTGCTTCTGCTAAGAATAGTAGTGGGAACTCTCATCAACATCAAAGATGCCCCTTCTTTCTGCATGGCCATAAGAAGGGATAGNATGATGTTGAACTTGATAAGCACTTAGGTTCAGATGTTGTAAAGGGTGTAACTAGTTTGGGGGTGGGCTCCCTCACAACTGGTATTGTTGCCACTGTGATTGAACACAGTATCTCTGTACAAACTTTGGATGTAACACTCTTCCCCAATTCTCCTATAAATGTGACAAGATTGAACATTGGCCCTTGGGATGATCATACAGGCAAATGTTGCATTGATACGTATGATTGACAGTTGAGCTCTTATTTTTTTCAACCCTTCTTTCCAATTGTCTAAGGGTATTTTGTCTTGATTCTTGGTTCATAATGACTCTACCTCCAATAATGTTGGAATATTCTCCATAGTTTTTATGCATCCATTCCATCATCTTATTGATCTTTGTCTCAATTTCATCCAATGATTGTAATACTCATAAAGATGGTTCCACCTCCTTGCGGTGAGTTGATGTCTCCTCTTCATAATCATGGGCCCTTATTGATTTAAGGTTTTGAGCTTGTTGATATTTTTCAATGTTCTCCAATTTAGCCATTTCTCCTTCTTCTTTTGCTACCTACTTGATAAGCTCTTGGAGTTAATGGGTTCATAGCTCATATAGTTGACCTTGGGCATGCATCCCTAGGGTTTCCCTTGTTTCATTACGGAGCCCATCTATGATATGGTACATTAGCCTTTCCTTGGAGAACTCATGGCCTAGGTAGTTGTTTAAGAATGCATAATATCTTTCTAAGGCCATGTCCAAGGGCTCATGTTGCACTTGTTTCCACTCTTGGATTTGTCTCCTCAAGGCTGACACTCTTGCATAAGTTTGATATCTTTCATTAAATAGTTCTACCATTGTTGACCAACGTTGAATTGATTTTGGTCTTAAAGACCTATACCATACTTTTGCGTGGCCAACGAGTATCCTAGGAAAGAGCTTAAGTTTTTTTCCATCCATTATCAATATTATTCCATACACATGCATCATGGAAGGCTTATAGATGATGTTGCAGATCCAAGTCATAGCCTCCTAAAAACTTAGGAAAGTTTTTCAAATCGATCCTAGGTAGACGGCTCTCCTTGCGATGCCTGCGGGATATTCGAACAACCTCTTGTATTTGCGTTAGACTTGTAGTGGCCAGTAGGGGTTCATCATCACTCAGTAAGTTATGCCTTTGTGAGTTAGGACGATGTTGTCTTTGTTTATGTTCATAGGAGACTCATAGCTAGGTCATAGTATGGCTAAATTGTGATATGGGTGTTTTAGCTAGGTCATCGTATGGCTGTAAATGTCTAGCCTTGCATGTGTAAGCCTTGGTTACCTAGTTGACCACTAGTTGCATATCATTAAGCATTTAATCTTGTGGTTATAGGCTATCATCATCCCTCTAATAAATCCTTCATATTTGGCTATGTTGTTAGTGCATAGAAATTGGAAATAATAAGAAAAATATTGGATTTTGCTAGAAGGTAGTGTGATGACGACAATAGCATTGGCTCCTTGAGTAGTTGAAGCTCTATTAAAGTATATGAGCATCTCATATCCTTCAAGTACTTCATTAATAATGTTAACATGCTCATCAGGAAACTTAGGATCAATGGTTGTGTTGTCCTCAATTGGTTAAGTCATAAGTTGTGTAGCTATAGCTTGGCATTTTGTTAAGGCTTACAAGATGTAATGTAGATTAAAATCAACTATTATGGCTTTCCATTAGGCTATATTACTACTCTCATAGATATTGATTGTTATGGCTCTTAACACATTATCTTTACATATGATGTTGACTTGGCTCCTAAAAAGGTAGTGTCTCCACTTCTTTAAGGAGAATACTAAGGCTAGGTAGTGCTTCTCAACCTCTATGTATCAGGTTTCATAGGTTATCAATGCATGGCTTAGATCAAAAATAGGTAGTTTTGCTCCATCATCTTGTTTTTGACAAAGTAGAGAGGCTATTGATGTGTTAGAGATTACAAGGTAGATGTAAAATGATTTATTTTTCTAAGGTGGATACATGGTAGGTAGTTGGACCAACTCTTGGTTAATGTTACCAAAGGCTTCTTGGCATTGGGCAATTCACTCATAGTGAACTCCTTGCTTAAGCAAGTGTTGCATAGGTTGCAACTTGTTTATAAGCCTTGAGATGAACCTACATATAAATTGCTATCTACCCTATAGAGCTCATAGCTCCTTAAGGTTACTAGGTGGTGATAGGTTGGTTATGACCTTAACTTTATCAGGATTGACACGTATCCCTACCTTGGATACTATAAAACCAAGTATTTTAGCTATTCTAACATCAAAAATGCACTTTTTAGGATTAGTTCTAAGTTCATACTTAAGGCATCATTGAAGTACTCGATCAAGGTCACGCACATGGTCACTAGCCATCTTGGATTTGAATGCTATATCATCAACATAATCATTAAGTAACCCTAGCATGTAATCACTAAATATGTAGGTCATGGCTCTTTAATAGGTCACACTCGTGTTCTTTAGATCGAATGGCATCATGGTATCATAAAAGGTTCCCCAAGGAATCATAAAGGTCATATAAAGCTGATGCTTTGGGTTGATCCTTACTTAGTTATATCCAAAGAACCTATCCATAAAGGACAATAAGGCATGTCCAGTCATGGTATCGATGAGTTGATTGAGGCTAGGCAATGTGAAATCATCTTTAATAGTTTCCTTATTAAGATCTCATAAATTAATGCAAATGTGAATGCTTCCAATTTTCTTGGAACTACCACTATGTTGGATACTTAATCAGCGTAATCAAATAGCTTAGATAAAGCCAGCTTGGTAAAGCTTCATGATCTCATCGCAAACTACCAAGGCTAGATCTTGTTTGATTTTACACATCTTTTATTTAATAGGTTTGATATTAGGATCAAGTATGATATTATGTTGCACTAAACATAGATTAAGTCCTAGCATATCCTTGTATGACCAAGCAAAGGCCTTAATGTTGTTCTAAAGGACTTTGGTGATGTCTTGAGTCATCTGGGATTCTAGGCAAGAACTTAGTTTAGCATTTTCTCCTTACCATTGTGGGTTGTAACCGAGATTTTGACGAGGAAGCCTTCTATCATGTCTCTAGCTTCTAAGTCAAGGGTTTTAACTATGTATTTAGGCCATTCAAGGGACTTTCTTTTGAGGCTATGTGGTTAAATAGGCTCCTAAGCTCTAAATCTAGGCATTTCACATTAATGGATCATTCAACATCATCATGGGGTCTATTTAGGTTCAAAGGTAGGTTGAATAGTGCTCGTGCATTCATGACTATATCTTGCGTATGCACAAAAACACATTAATTGACATTTGCATCGCATGATTATAAAGTAATGTTAAAACGATGTAAAATACTGCAATAAGAAAGCACATCATGGTCAAATAAGATCAACATGTGGTAAAACAAGGTGGAAGTAGGCTTAAGTGAGGTTAACACATAGTAAACTAGGGCCATAGAGGATAGATTGAACCACCACTAAGTAGAATAACGATAGAAATGATGCATGAGAATGATGCTAGATGGCCTCAAATGTTGTCAAAATGATGATGGTGAAATAGACCACAAACTATCAAAATATGTAAAATTCTTATGTAAACTACTAATATAGATAAAATTTTAATAGAAATAGTGAAAACAAGCCAAAAGTCTCATGCAAACTAGGAATAATTGTTTGAAGAACTCTTCTTGTTGGTTAATTACTTAGAAAAGTCAGAATATTAAACTCTTAGTGTGTAAGGCCTATTATCACATCATGTAAAGAGCTCTTACCGATTTTGGGACTTGTTTGACTTGGTTTGAATATCTTTTAGACTACACAAGGCTATTGTATAGCTTATTTGGCTACTTTAGGCTATAGATTGATAAGTTTAGGTTGGTTTTTTGAATTGTCAAAGCTCTACATGCTAAGCCCACATGTTGGCTAGCGTGTGGGATAGGGTGCTTCATTGTATGGAGCACAAGACCAATTTTCCTAACTTCCAAAGGTTCAAGTTTTGGCTATTCTTCCACCCCAAAGGTTTGTGGAGCTTACTGGTCATCTCTTGAATAATTTTGGCTATGGTATTTCTTGTCTAAAATCTCTCTTTTTGCTCTATATGTTGTCCAAAGTATGAGGTAGGGTTCCCATCATGTGGGGTGAGAGCAAGCAGCTTCTAGAGGTTTTTTGACTAAGCTTTTCCACCTTTCCAAGTTCTTGAGGTAGTACTGGGATTGTATCGGAAGATATTCAGTTAGGTACTTTGGGGAGGGTTTGTAGCAAGGTGAGATTCTGGGGATTCTCACATTTGCCCCACATGCTGCCCAGCATGTGGACCTTGATCTCTCATCGTGTGAGTCTCAAAACCACCACCCATCAAGCTGTTAAGGCCATTTCTTTGTTTCTTTCTTTAGTTTATGTTCTTCGAGACGCACTAAAGAGTCAATAGGAAACTTCTATCTTGATTTCAACTATATGTGAAGCTCACATGTTGAGCCCACATGTTGGCCAACATGTGGGACTATATGCCTAGTGTATAGAGTTGGAAAACATCTCTTAATTATTTGAGAGATTTAATTTTCATTGAACTCTTCATTCTTGGGACATGTGGAATTCTCCAGTAACTTAGTGTATCACCTTTGTATTGTAGTTTACTTGTTTGATGCTGGCTAGTGTGTGGGCTTGATGCTCCATCATGTAGGACTGAATAGTGTTAGTTCTAGGAGATTTTGACTTCATTACTTGGGTGTTTGGGGCTTTTGGATTAGCAACTAAAGCTTGGTGTGGGAAGTAGTTGTTTGCACATCATGGGGAGCCTAACGAGAGCCTCTTTGAAGTCCACATGCTGGGCACTGTGTGGGACTTGTGTGTTTGTCATGTGGGACTTGTGTGTTTGTCATGTCGAGCTCCAATTCATCTTTTCCTAGCTAAAAAACTAGTAGAATTTGGTCCATCTCCTATTTTGGGCTCCTTTAAGTCCTACCAATGGAATTTTAGGCAATTTAAGGTGTTGGAAACTTATTGAAAGTCCTTGTGCATTACCCCCATACACTAGCTAGCATGTAGGGCAGGTAAATTTTGCCTATTTTGAGCTTTTCTTCAATTCAATCTCAAGGCTTCAAAACCACCATGATCCATGCCTAGGATTTTGAACATAAAATCGACATTGTATGATGTTGCTTGAAGCTAGGGAGGAGGTTATGAAGTTCTACACACTGCCCCACACACTAGCTAGAGTGTGGGGCAAGTATGCCTCGCGTCTAGATATTTTGGGATGTTTCTAAGTCTTGTGAGGACCACGTGTATCAAGGATTGCCTCAAAGTCCGTATCGTAGCTGTGAAATTGGGTATTTCATTATCGCAATGATGTTAGGCAAATATCCCACACCACTTCGAACCCGTCATGTGGAGGACTTTAGTTTTGGCTCCAAGGGGGGCTGGAAGGTCATCATGCGAGCTTTGAGGTGGGGTTCAGAGCACAGATCTGCGGTGCAGGAGCTGTTCCCTCTTCTAAGTCTCTCAAAGGCAGCGCAGCAACGCCGAAACCGTCGTTGAAAAGAAGATCCAGCAAAGAATCCCAGCAGCTTGGGCTCACAATGTTCTTGCGGAAGCACGGATTTGGGGCCTTTCCTTTTTTTTCCCTGCAGATGGCGCTCACTGCTCGTGACAGGATGGTGAGAGAGAACAAATTGAAGCAACAAGATCCAGTCCTGGATGAAGCAGGGGAAGCTGTCCGCATCATCTCACGGCTCCTAGATCTGGCGGTGGCTGAGGGGTCCTCTTCGAGATTTGCAGGGTACCTGTTTTCTCGTGAGTTTTGTGATTTCCTGCTAAAATCCATGGCATTGAACAAGGTATTTGATGCTGAGGTTAAACAATTTATTGAGAAGTTCTTGGCACCTCCATCGCAACGACTGCCAGTTGCAGAGCTTGTTATGCATCCTTGCTTCATTGGAGCACAAGCAACTGGTTAGACTATTGGCTATGATTGCTAGTTTGAGATTTTATGTTCTGAGATTGTTGCCAGTTTAGTATCAACATCATGGAAGATATCACAATCATGAAATTGTTGCTAGTTTGGAATCACAATTGACAAGATACTCCATCAATCAACAACATTTGGCTTTCTACAGTTTGAAGGGTATCATGCAAAATTATAAGCAAATTATTCCAGTAACAGAACATAAAATCTCAAACTAGCAATCATAGCCAATAGTCTAACCAGTTGCTTGTGCTCCAATGAAGCAAGGATGCATAAGAAGGTGTTGCATGATTTTCTTTATAGATAACTAATTCTGCAGTATGCAACTAGCTCTAAAAGCATAAATAATCGCTCACCTCCCTTGATCTTGTCTGCCGTGTGTCGTGGATCCAGGTTGTACATTTTGCAGTTTTGATGAAATTCATGTCT
Source organism: Gnetum montanum (assembly GCA_015680685.1). NCBI lineage: Eukaryota > Viridiplantae > Streptophyta > Gnetopsida > Gnetales > Gnetaceae > Gnetum > Gnetum montanum. Next base: position 83,377 of record MNCI01011534.1, on the reverse strand, counting down.
TAGGGCTTGCCTCTGCAAATGTTTAAATCTTTCTTCTTGCCCTACTGTTAGCGTTTCTGCCCTAGACTTTGCTGATTTTGGCCATATACTGGTATTTTTATTTTTAGTTTCCCTAGAATGCGGATTTTGACTCCAGGTGTTATAGGGTCGTTCTGCAGGTTTTCCCCATCATGTAGAAACTTTCTGGGATTCTTTGCACAGGTTTTTCCTTAGCCCTGTGCATAGCGCCCTTTTTCTACTTGGAAATTTTTATTTTTCTTCAGAAACCAGCAGCGTTCCTAATTTTTTTCTTTAATTCTTTACACCAGTTAATGGCAGCGTTTGAAATCCCTAGATGCTCTTGGGGCAGCGTTGGTGAAACATCAAATTTGCTGTGAGCCTGTTTCTAGCGTAGTGGCGTCCCATGCAATTTTCCAAGATTTTTTTCTTGGCCATGGCGCTCGTGAATCAGTTGCAGTTTTCGCTCTGGTCTTTCGTGCTTTTCATCATGCACTGCCTGTGTTATGCATCTTGTGTTGAATTTCGGTTGTAAGATTCAGCTTGCCTTGGTGAAATTCAGCTTATAGGCGTTTTTTGAATATTACTTGGTCATCGTATTGGACTGTTTTAAGACAAGAAATTAAGAGATATTGATAACTAGATTTATTCTCGAAAGATAAGAACTACAATGTTTAATAATTATCATCAAGAACATGGAAAGAAAAGATATTATCTAGAATAGAATATTATTTAACCATTTTGATAATGGCTTCACAATCCCAAGCATGGTACGAAAATGAGATGTCTAAGGTGGTTGTCATTTAATCCACTGCATTTGGAATATAACTCTCTTTCCTAAAAACATGCTCAATGTATATTTGGCCAAACTACTTGAAGAGTTTGAGGACATATGCTTTTTATGCCTTAATGATTGAATTCTTTCTAATCAAAATTATCATTGATTTGATTTATTATGAGTTGGGGATCTTTATAAATTTTAAGTTTTGATAAATCAAAGTATCTCATGAATAAGGGTCTCATATTTAGCCATATAGTTGTGGATCAAGAACTTAGAAGGGGGGTTGAATAAGTTCCCGAATTGAAATTACAGTAGCCACACAAACACATCATATTTTACATGATTCCCTAACTTGGGTACGTCTACACTTGGAGGGTAGAATTTGTGCATACCTCCAGACATTGTTTCTTAAAAAAATGTGGTTTGAAGGGCATCACACCCTGTACGAAACCACTCAATTCCGCAAGTTTCTAACAAGCTCAAAATGTGGTTTCAAGGATCTCACAACTTTTATAAAATTGAGCTCCAGTCCAGAGTGTTTTGACGTTGCAAAATCACTCAATCCCATAGGAATTTGGACAAGCTTAATACAAATGCCTTCTCGCAAGAAGCACATCAACCTTGCAGGGCTACAAGAAAGAAAAAGAAAAGAACAAGGAAAGAATGTAACTAAATTTACAAGTTCTTATACTTGAAGCTTAGTACTAATTACAAACAAGTAAATAGTGTTACAATGAGGAACAAGAATAGAATTGTGTAGAATAGATGATGATAGATCTTTTTGTGAACAATACTTGCACAATTTTCAAGATTTTGACATCATCTTATAACCTTGAAGTTTTCAAGAACTCATCGAAATTCATGCAACGGTTACCAACGACTAGTGTCGACATCTACTTTGAAGTTGGGATGTCTAATTGAGATTGACCTCAATACAGGTAAGACGTCTATTTGGTAGGTGGGACATCTGCAGTGAGCTGTCTACAGTTGGAGATAGACGTCTACTATTTTTCTAAGATCTCCTCAACTTTTGAACTTTGACTTCTGAGACTTTCTCTTGTCAATTTGCCTTCCTGGCAATCCTTGGAGCATCTTCATTTGACTTGTAGACTTCAATTTTCATCCATGTTCTTATCTTACCCATATAATCTTTAATTTGAGATCTTGATGTAGATTTTGTTTCCTTGAGTTCTTGTTCATGTTCTACAAAATCATCATCCATCACAAACATTCTATATTTTCCATTTTCTTTAAGGTGTTGACATATCAAAAGGTCAACAATAGTTTGTCATTGATTTAGTGAAATTAATGACTTTGGTAATGGGAGCTTTGCTATGTAAAAATTTTTTGATGGCTTGCAATGATAATGTACGAGCATAACCACATGAGGAAAATCCATGTCTTCACTGGCACTCCTCTTTGCCTCCTTGTGAATGCCAGCACATGGGTTTCAAGGTTGGTTTTATCATTGTTGTTTTGTTGGCTTCCTACATTCATGGTGTCAAATGCTGTGAATTTTTGCCCCTAGTTGTATCAAAATTTGATTCCATAGTAACTTTTTGAGTTAATGCTTATTTTGCACTTTATGCATAAACCATTTGCGTAAATGCATACATTTCGATATTCATGGTGAGTGTTTGGTAAAATGTTTAAAAGCTAGCTTTATTTGTTTTGTTATCTTTTGAAGTTAAAATGAGGGAATTGATTATCCCATTCCTATTTAGCTTTAAAGCTAATGTTGACATTATAGATGCTATTTGCCTCTCATTTTATTAGTTTTTTTTTTTTAAGGTTCTCATGATCTCTAATAGCTATGGTTGTGTTTCGGTTTTGTGCAAGGCATTATTGAAGCTTGTCTTGATCATCACCAAGTTGGCGGGGATTCTATGTTGCATAGAGATAGCTACAAAGAATAATCTAAATCCAGACATGACCATTGATCATTATAGATTGGTGTGGTTTAGGCTTGCGGCAAAGGAATTCTTGATGTATCTAGTCTAGTAGTACTGTGTGATCATGTGGTCATACTTGTCTGTGAGTGTTGCAGTTGTGATTACAAAGACCCTTTTGCCTAGATCCGTTAATTGCATTATGAGGTTTATGGTAGATGACCCTCATACGTGAGCAAAGATTGAGCATCATGATGGATTGCTTACCCCAAAGGTATGAAAGTTATCATAGATATGGGAGATGCTAGAGTTTTCACAACACAACATTGACAACACTCTAATGATCAATCACCAAATTAATAGTTTGTTCCAAAATCCTCATGGGACCTTCTAACTCTTAAAAGTGTAAGCTTTACTTTAATTTAACACTTTACTTACTTTTTTGTTCTTAAGATACTCGTTCTAACCATTTCTGTGCTTATTTCTTTACATACATCATGTGAACAATGGAGGACTAGTAAAGAGTGACTGTACGTTGTATTTGGCCCATACTGCTTTGGATGTATTCATGCAAAGTGAGGCTATAAGATTGAAAGTACTTGAGCAACTTCATGATAATTTTGACATGTATACTTCATGATATTCCAACGTGTTCCATACATGTGTGGCCATCTACCATGTGCATGATTGGTGGGATTGCCCCAATCTAGGTGTACATGCATGTATTCATCCTAAGGTTCCAACTTTTCCTAAACTTGGTGGGTGATGTATTTTGTTTATTTTATTTTATTATTTATTATTTTTATATTATTATTTTTGAATTGTCTGCTATATAAGAGGCTAATGGGTCATTCATGTTGTGCAGATTCTGCGTGTGAGTCTACTTTTGCCATGATCGTTTCCAATCATGCAGAAGAGAAAATCCAACTTAAATGGGGTGAAGTAGATGTGGTGCAGGGGTGGCTAACAAGTAGGGTTTCTAGGAAGATGCAATTTAGGATTGTCAATGTAGGTTTGCTTGGCCTATTTATGTTTCTTAGCCCATCAATGTCTAGAACAAAGATGTTGAATGCGGTTGATTCTTTTGATGAAGGAATCACCAAGTGTATTTTCTGTATTCATGGTTTCTCATAATTTTGAGCATCATCGAGTCTACTTTAAGTGATCTCTTTGGAGTACCCTCTAGTAGTGTTAAGATCTCTATTAGAGCATGAAAAGATGCTAGCTATAAAGAGGAGATGGACAATTGGCTAAACTCTCATGATAGTGGATCATTGTCTCTTAACAACTGCAAAGTCAAAGAAGCGATTAATATTTATACTCTTTTCTGTTCTAGGGTGTTTCCAATGTTTTTGTCACAAAAGAAGACAATAGGTGTTGAGTAGGCTTGAACTATGAAAAAGGTTCTCATTGATCGTACTAGATTCAATTGGGCTACCTTTATGGTCCTCAAGGTACGAGATGAGATCTATAAATTCCCAAATAACCTAAATTCAATATGCTATATGCATTATACATTCTTTGCTGTGTATCTTAGGAGGTTCGAGGAGTTTTTGGTGGTTCGAAGAAATGGAAAGTGGGTAGGTCGTGATTCCTTTCAATTTTTCAAATCTTGGGCGAAGCACATAATTCCAATGACGCATGTTCAAGATCTGTCTATAGAAGACATCAGAGAATCGTTGTCAATTACCACTAAGGATTTTAGTGGCACACAATGCTATTCTCAATTCCACTGGATCCCAAAAAGCTTAATGACAATGCCTTCTCAAAAGAAGCACATCAACCTCGCAGGGCAATAAGAAAAGAGTAAATGATATAAGGAAAGAATGTAACCGTAATTATATGTCCTTGTTGTTGAAGCTCAATTCTCTAACCAAATGATGTGATAATGAAGGACACAAGTACAAGAGCATAGATTTGACAATGATTGTTATTATGTGAATAGTGCTTGCTCAATTCCCAAGAATTCGATGTCTTCTTATAGCTTTGGAGTTTTTGAAAACTCCTTGAAATTTGTGTAATGGCTACCCAATGGTTAGTATAGATATCTCTATCAAAGTTGGGATGTCTACCTGAGATCTGCCTTAATTCTAGAGAGACGTCTTCTTGAAGAATGGGACATCTCATAGGAGATGTCTTTGGGGAGATGTTTACTCTGCAAAGGAGGCGTCTTTTGTTTTCTTAAGATGTCTTCTTGTGAATGCATGCTTCTCGGCTAGGACGTCTTCTTGAAGAATGGGACGTCTCATAGGAGACGTCTTTGGGGAGACATTTACTCTGCAAAGGAGATGTCTTCTATTTTCTTAAGATGTCTTCTTGTGAATGTATTCTTCTTGGCTAGGATGTCTTCTTAAAGAATGGGATGTCTCATAGGAGACATCTTTGGGGAGACGTTTATTCTGCAAAGGAGATGTCTTTTGTTTTCTTAAGATGTCTTCTTGTGAATGCATTCTTCTCGGCTAGAGACATCTCAACTCTTGAGCTTTGGTTCTTGAAGCTTTAACTCATTGATTTGGCTTCCTTCCAATCCTTAAAGCATTTTCATTTGGTTGAATTCTTTGGTTTCAGTCCATGCTTGTTCATGGTTTTATCTTGCCTCATTAAGTTGTAGATCTTATTTCATTTTCCTTGAGTTCTTGGCCTGCAAACACATCATCCATAACAAACAATCTATTGTTCTCAATTTTCCTTCAAGTTTTAACATACCAAAAGGTTAGCAATCTCCCCCTTTTGGTGATGTCCAAAACTTAAGAAAATGGGTTTGTAGCCATGCAATTTAAACACGATTAAATTATAATAATACTTAAGACAAATTCCAATGAAAGTCAAGGTTATTACTAGGATAAGGCTCTTTAGGCTCAATGAACAAATGAGAATTAAATGAATGCAAGACAAATTTTAGCGAAAATTGTCTCCATCAAAATGCAATAAAAATATACAATCATAATTTGTCCACAAGTTCATAAACTGTCTACAATACATACACCTAGCTGCAAATATATCTAAAAAGAACATAAGTGCATATCATCAAAAATTATCTTCTCCTTTTTGGACATCATCAAAAGGGAGAGGACACTTGAAGAGGCTAGCCATTGACCACAGTGGCATCATTTGAATCCTTGCCAAAAGTAGCCACAACACAAGAAGGTCTATATGTCTCCTCCTCATCATCATCATTGTTGGTACTAGAGGTGGAGATATGTTGCTTATTGTCATCACTGAAAAAGGATAGTTGGATTGAAGCTCTTCGTGGATGAAGCTTTACTTGAAATCAAAATGAAGCTAGTAGATGCTATTGGGATGGAGCCTGCTGAGAGGAGGAGGAAGCACTATTCCTCTGATAGATGATGGAGTCGGCAGGTTTCCACTAAGAGGTAGTTCCAAAGATGCTTTTCATAGCTTGCTACTCATATGTTGTCAGAGCATCATCTGCATGATGAAAACGAGGTCTAGCCTCCATAAGATCAAGAAGCTCTCCCTGAACATGTGTTGGTGGTGCGTTAGGCTCATTAGAATTGGAGGCATTTCTTGAATCATATGCCCAAGAAGGCCCAAAAATTGCTAAATGTCTAGGTGGGGCAGGAAGATCCTCCTGATTGTCTAATATGAAAGAGCTATTATCTCCTCAAATTGCTGCCCATTAGGAGGAAGAGTTACTTTGGTTGCATCCATTCTCTTACGGAGGTAAGAGAAATTCTTGCCAATCATCTTGAAGATATGAGCAAAAGGCCCAAGCAACTTGTTCAATGAAGATCTCATCTACCTGCTAGCTAATTTGGACCTACTCAATTAAGAAGGGGTTCGAGATGGTGATGTAGATCTCTTCTTTTGGGACTTTTGAGGTATGGTATTGGTTTCTACTTCTTCAACATGGGAGGAGCTTCTCTTCTTTGCATACTCACCAAGACTCCTCTTGTCTTTAAGCAAAGACATGTTTGGAATGGGGACATCCCTTTTTCGTATCAACAAACTAATGAGGTGGGGGTGACCAAGGATTCTCTCTTTGGTAAACAAGCCTAAAATGTCATGATAGAGAGTATGTCCCAAGTCTAATGGTTGTCATGTAATAAGGTAGTATAAAACAAAGGATTGTGCTAAAACAATGAGTAATAGGATGGAAGCATTTGGGGTCATCTGACTCTTATAAATTCTTTCACTATGAAGCAACTTTGACTTTCCAAACAATGTATCACAAAAATCATCTTGGAAAACTAGAATCACACCATTCGTAAAAATATCACTCATGGAATGTATGGTGATTCTAAACACATCAACACTAAAAATCCCAAGTAATGCATTTACAACTTGAGACACATCAATTGGCAAACCCCCAACCATGGTAGTGAATGCTCCAACAGAAGCATTTGTAATAACAATGTTATAGTAGAATTTTTTGATGAAAATTTCAAGCACACAAAAATTCATAGAAATGAAGGTAGTCCAATTTAAGACTTGAAAGAAACTCATTAACTCCTTTTGTCTATGTTGTGGAAAAGAAAGAGAATGTTTAGAAATGATAGAAGTGGTTCAAGTTACCTCAAACTAGTGTTGATCACTAGCTGATCTGAGCTGAGGATTATAGGCATTTGTAGCATTGGTGGAAGCTTTTTTTGATTTCTTACTCCTCTTGGGTATTGCTCTTGACATTGCTACCTTCTTGTGAGCCATGGATGTTGAAGTTAAAGCACTATTGGTGAAACCCTGGCTATCTTCCCTTGGATGGCTATTGGAATGGAATAAAAAATAAGGGCTTTAATTTTTATAATAGTATTAAATGAGGATTTTTAACAAAAAGATAGACATCTCCTCCAAGAGATAGACGTCTATGTTGTATTTAAAATCATAGGAAGACATCTCCTTTGACATTTAGATGTCTCTATTGCGATAGAAGGAAACATAAGGAGATGTCTCATTTGAGAAGTAGACATCTCATAGAAGATGTCTTTAGAAAGAAGTTTCAGTAAGGTGAGGTTTAGCAAGAAAAGACTTAGGGATGGATGCCAGCCATTATAGTCTTAAAAAATATTGAATTAAACACTTACCTCTACTTAGCTTTCTTGTTGAAGAGGAGGAAGAGATGTCTAGGAGGCTTGAGGATGAGATCCCTTTGTTGAGGCATCTCTTCTTATACAAATTTCATTTATTTCCAAGGGTTGGCTGCCATCAACAAACTCATTTGAGAGGATTTTCTTGTTATTGTCTTTCTTTTTCTTAATTCTCTATACTTTTCTCAATTCTTTTCCCTTTATCTTGTTTTCCTGCCCAACTTTCTTTCTAGACACATTTTGATAAGACCAAGGAGTTCTGTGATATGTCCAAGTATTCATACGATAATACTTCAAATTACAATCCCATTTCTTATGTTCAAATTTATTGTAGTAATAGCACCTAATCCTTCTAGTTGGATAACAGTTATTAGACTTTAAAATTACCTTTTGGATAAATGAAGTGTTATTAGTTACCTCAATTTTTGAAGGAGCCTTTTGTTTTGATGCTTTTTGAGGGGATACTTAATCTTGTTGATAGCAACCTAGTCCACCTTTATCATTTGGGGCTTTTTCATGCTCCAAGAACCATTTGAAGATATTCCTTATCTTTGACTAGCCTTTCATTTATAAGTTTAGTGTCTGCAAGTTGTTCCTTAGCCTACTCATAAGTCAAGGTTAGTTTTTCATTCTTAGCTCTTAAGTTTGAGATTTCTTTTGTGATATCTAAAATCTTTATATTTAGTAAAGAAATATCTTGATCTTTGTTTTTAGTTTTTTATCTAACTTAATACAGAGACTTTGAAAAGATAGAAGTTCCTTACACAAAAGGTCATACTTTTCTTCATTATTTTCAAATTGATTATCATCAAAAAGGCTAGTCCTGACATCAATGAGGGTCATACAAATGAGATGTGAATCTTTTGCATCATTTTCCACCTCTTCTTCACTTTGTTCTCCATCATGCTAGTTGGTGTAGAAGTTGGTCTTTTTCATCTCCACATCAGTCCTCTCTTTTTGTTGCAACTTGCCATTGGTAGGACATTTGGAGGCCACATGGCCTCTCCCTCCACATATCCAACATTATTTCCTTAGAATTGGAGAAGTTTTTACCTTTATCCTTACCTTAAGAGTTGGATTGGTTGGATCCTGATTGATTGAGATTTCTTCCCTTTCTTGTAAGAAGTCTTTGAACTCTTAAGCTATAATTTCTTCCATAGCTGTAACCTTAGGTCTAAATTTTGGTTGGAGAGTCCTAATCATTTTTATTATTACATCACTTTTAGGAAAGTTTTTGCAGGTATCCCTAATCACTACAACTAGATCATTAGCCCTAGAGAAGTAATCTTTTATCTTTTTACCTTTTTTCATTTTGATTTTATCATACTCACTTTGCAAGATCAAAAGTTTAGATTATTTAAGTATAGATGTACCCTCATACGTAGCTTCTAAGATTTCCCAAATTTCCGTAGCAGTTTTATATCTAGCTATTCTATTAAATTTTGACTTACCTAAAGCACAATATAAACAATTTTTTGCTTTAAAATCATACATAAACTTATCTTTTTCTTTTGATGTCCACTAGCTCCTTGGCTTGATGACCTTTGTTGCACTATTGACAAGTGGAGTGTAGCCTTCAAGGATGGACTCCCATACCTCATATTCCATCAACTTAAAGAAGCCTTGCATCGTTGCCTTCCAATAGGCAAAATCAAATCCATCAAACATTGATGGATTTGTGTAGGATGTCCCTTCCATAGTTCACTCTTGAAAGTTAATGTTGAATGAGAGAGTACTTGTCTCTTATACCACTTGAGGATCGAGAACTTAGAAAGGGAGGGGGGGAAGGGGGGAGGGGGAGGAGGATGGGGGCATGGGATGGGGGAAGAAAAGGGGGTTGAATAAGTTCCCTAAATTGACAATTGATTAGCCACAAAAAATCACATCAAATTTTTACATGGTTCCCCAAGTTGGATACTTCCACACTCGGAGAATAGAATCTGTGCATACCTCTAGACTTTGTTTCTTCAAAAATGTGGTTTGAAGGACACCACACCTTGTACAAGCACTGAACCCTGCACTTGAGTGTTTCATCACTACAAAACTAGTCAACCATGTAGGGTCCCACAAGCTTAGAATGTGGTTTCAAGGTACAAAATTAAGCTCCTCTCTAGAGTATTTTGACACTACACAAACACTCAATTTTGTAGAATCCTAACAAGCTCAATAATGATGCCTTCTCACAAGAAGCACATCAACCCCATATGGTAACAAGAAAAGAGTAAATGATATAAGGAAAGAATGTAACTACAATTACAAGTCCTTGTCATTGAAGCTCAATTCAACAAACAATTTACATACACTAACCAAATGATGTGACAGTGATTGCTTTTATGTAAAGAGTGCTTGCTCAATTCCCAAGAATTTGATGTCTTCTTATAGCTTTGAAGTTTTTGAAAACTCCTTGGAATTTGTGCAACAGCTACCCAATGACTAGTGCAAATGTCTACCTAATTTTGCCTCAATTCTGGAGAGATGTCTTTTTGAAGAATGGAACGTCTCCTTGGAGACATCTCTAGGGAGACATCTACTTTGCAAAGGAGACGTATCCTATTTTCTTAAGATGTCTTCCTATGAATGCATTCTTTTTGACTTGGACATCTACTTTTTCTTAGAGACATCTTCTCAACTTCTAAGCTTTAGTTCTTGAGGGTTTATCTCATTGATTTGACTTCTTTCCAATCCTTGAAGCATCTTCATTTTATTGAAGTCTTTGGTTTCAATCCATGCTTGTTCATGTTCTTATCTTGGCTCATTAAGTTGTAGATCTCATTTCATTTTTCTTGAGTTCTTGCCTTGCAAACACATCATCGACAATAAAAAGTCTATTGTTCTTCAATTTCCTTAAAGTTTTGACATACTAAAAGGTTAACAAAGAGGGCTAAGAAAGTATACATGGAGGTTGATGACATGACCAAGAAAAAGATGAAGAGGTCCCTAGTTGAGTCTACTGCTCTTATTATTAATCAACTAGCTTGTAAGAAGCTATTTATTTGACTTGGCAAGGTGCATCAAGCTATTGATGGTATGCATGTGCATATATGTATTATTATATTTATTTATTAATTTATGTTTTTATTTTCATGTCTTTGCATTATCTTCTTCATTGTTATAAATTTTTTATTGTCAAAAATATGGATTAATTCATTATAATTTTCTCTTTACTAGTTGTAGGGATGAAATAGAAGCTAGCTGCTCAAGCTGTTGTTGAGGAAGAGTAGAGATGTAAAGACAAGGAAGAACAAAGGTGCAAGGAGAAAGAAGAAAGAGCATCTAAGGAAGCATTGGATATCATGGATTCTGTCTTAGGTAACTTGCCTCTAGAAGGCAACCTTCGCATGAACATATCCCCATATCTTTCCAATAAGCTTCAATGTTTTCATTTTTTCTTAAGTCTTAATGCATGTTTTGATTGTAGGTTGTATTGATTGTTATGGTCTTTGTAGTACATGAATCCCCTCCAAAGGCATCCACATCTACCTTCTGTTTCAAGTCTTTGATAGAGGTCCCAAACAAGATAGAGCTTATGTAGAGCATAGTGAATGACATGGTTGATTAGTTACAACAGATAGCTCCTGATGTTGGTAAGAATAGTTAGAACTATTTCACTTTTTGTATTTTTGCTTTATGTTTTATGGATTTTCATGTTCCATGGCTATATGATTTTAGCGGTTATAAAATATTTTTTGATCATTTTCACTTTTTGTTTTTGTTTTTGGCTACTATAGTATCCAAAGTTAAATGGGATCCTACACGCAACATTGATCATGATGAGTTTCCCACATTGTCACCCGAGGTGGAAAATGTTCCCTATAGACTATATGAAGGAGCTACCAAGTGTGCTATCTCATGTGTGAAGACATCTTGGGAATTTAAATTCTTTAATGAGTATCTATGGGAAAAGCTTGTGGCTTTGGAGAAATAGGTAAAGGAGCTATTACTTAAAAACAAGGGCCTTCATGACTGTAAAGAGTTTATAGAAGCCCGTGTGGCTAATAGAACCTCTTAGCATACAAAGGAGATCGAGTGGGCAAGGTATTGGAGTGCTATCTAAGGTAAGGTTGCTCTAGCTAGGAGCAACATAGAAAATGATATGCAGATGGAGTTTCTGATCTGTAAGACCAAGGACTAGTATAATTACTATGGTTGAATACTTGAGTGAGATAGGAAACAAAAGGATCATAAGCTGAAGTACAAGGTAAAGAGGGAGAGTTATCTAAATTTGTGAAATGAGAAGGCCATTAAGTGACAAAAGCTTAAACTATTTGTACAGGGTATAAATGCTAAGAATATCTTTAAGATATTTGTAGAATCAATTTTGATTGTTGACTCTCCTATCCCTCAAATTACCATTGCATCGAGTGAGACCTCTACAACTACCCTTTCCCAAGATCCTCCTAAGTAGATAGATATTGAGAGGAGACAAATCTTAGCAATAGTAGATTTAGAAGAGATCAACTAGGTTAACATAAATCCTTCATAGGTTATAGACTAGTTGATGGGACACGATATCACATGGGCCACGATATCGCGTCAGCCGCGATATCGCATACACAATATCGTGGTGCACCGCCAAGTCTATAAATAAGAGGCGGCTCTCCCTTGTTTCCCATTCTAGGCATAGACCATAGTGAAACTCTAGCAGTTTTATCCCTCTAGAGATAGAATATTTTCCATGTGCCTGCAGTAGGAACTCCAAAGTGAATGGATCTTTATTCGAGTAGACTTTGTACCTGAACACAAGTTTGTGTACGGAAATAAAGACGAACTTCTTGGATAAACCTTGCAGTGCATGGAATAGGCTAATTAGGATTTTATTTAATGTTATTTCTTTTTTATCATTTACATGATTTATTAGTTATTAAATCTTTCTCAACCCTTCTCTCCTAGTTAAGTGCCTTAGTACGACTGCTTCAAGCACGTGCGTTACGCATGGTGATCCCAGAAACGACTAGCGTTTGGTAACCATGGTTGCATCGGTTCAGGGTGTGAATGGTAAGTGGGAATGGATGCTGATGCTAGGTTAATTACGGCTTAGTTAGTTAGTTAGAGTTAGTTAATTAATTTCTTCAACCCTTCACCTCTCTAGCATAGGAGATAAAATCGAAAATACATAAAAATCATATACCTCAGACTTACTTAACCATACACCGTGACAGATACAAGTAAGTCTGGGAAGACAACAAATAATTAGCCTTAAGTGTTCCATGAGGCGTGTAGGCACTTAGTCTATGGAGTTCAACCGGATCATGCGTGTTACGCTCATATTCATATGGTTGAGTGTAGGGGTACCTCGCCACTCATCATTGGCACCGTTGCCGGGGACTAAGTGTTTGTGTGCTAAGTAGAACATAGGAAATCACTTACATCATTGGGAGCCTAAACGAACCTTAGGGTTAATTAAATGAAAAATTAAATAATGGTTAAATAGCACATCGATAAGACACGATGTCTTCTTCTTCTTCTCACAAGAGTAATACACCACCTAGGGATCATACTAGAAATAGTTGGTAGTCTAAAACACATAACCTGAATCAGCCAGTTCCTCAACAATACCAAGTGGTATATACTCATCTTGATGAGTATATCCCTAATTTTACTTTTATCCTCCATCAGGATGAACAGATGTGCTGGAGAGACTTGCAAGGTAACATAGTGTTACCTCCGGATTGTGCAGTCCCCAACATGCTCCTTCATGATTTGGCACAGATAGGCATGACTTAGCTCTATGCTAAATATGTTGCAAAGATTTTGACTCAAGGGATTACCATCCCACATCTGCACAATGTATAAGGGACTCAAGGTAGGAGAGCCACCAGACACTATTGAAGGGCAAAGAGGTCCCGCACGTTCTAAGTAAAATTGGAGATGGTGAACCACTTATAACGGGTTCACTATCGAAAGATGTTCCCCCTCCTAATGAAAGTGAGGAGGTCGGGTATCAGAACCTACGCTCCACGATACATAACACTGGTTCTGATCCTTGTGAATGCCAACTGTTCACTAAGGGAACAATAACACATGACAAGGACAGGCACTCAAATCGTCATCACGATCAGGGCTGAAGCCATAGAAGAGAAGGTAAGAAACATTGTCATGGCGATGGTTCTCCTTCTTCTTCTCCTTCTTCACATCATTCACCCTCTCCTTCCACATTGGGGTGCAATCATCAAGAGCATAATGGAGAGGATAAAGGTGAGAGAAATGAGAGACCTCGACGAGAGAGTCAAGAGAGAGGATGAGGGCAATCAAGAGAATCAAGGCATGAAAGAAGCGAAAATAGGGAACAACGGAGACAACATAGACATCATGAAAGAGATGATCATGATGAACCCATACTTGCCACCTAAAGCATGCTAAATATAATGGAGGCTGTGAGAATCCCAACAAGGCATCTAAAAGATAGTTAGATCAAGCGCTTAGACATGAAAAACATCCCACAATTCGAAGGGGGATACAACATGGATCCACAAAATCATTTACAGGAATTTCATGATGCCTGCGCCTTGAAAAACATAGAGAACAAGTGGAAAAAACTAAAGTTGTTTCCCAGGACACTCATTAAGGAAGCAGAGAGTTGGTACCGGTCCTTAGAACCGGAAACCATTAGGAGGTGGAGTACGATGTTAGAAATCTTCAACGATAAATATCATATGTACTCCAGGGTGTCTAATTTGTGTAAGAAGAGCCAAGGATGGAAGCAAGGTATTCATGAACCCGTGGATGCTGCCATGGCCCAATACTATGCATTGCTACATCGTTGCCCAAGCCATGGTTACGCTCAGTGGGATCAACTTTGCCACGTCGTAGATGGGCTAAGGTATGAAACTAGGAGAACCCTTGGGACTTATGCCTAAGAGCGATTATCAGAACTTAGATCCCATGAAGTCCATAGGCTATTGGAGAAAGTAGCCAAAGAAGAAGGGGAGCTACGAAAAAGAGAGAGCATGGAAGAATACAACCGTGATCCTTCCCTCCAGAAGAGGGGAGTGAAATTTTGTGATGAAGAGGATGAATCACCACTCAAGGAGTTGGTGAACAGAAAGACCTTGCTGCTTTAGAAATTAACAACGGAACTAGCAGCTAAGGTAGATGAAGTATGGAGCTCCTTAGATAGTAAAATTGAAACTATCTTGAAAATTGTAGAAGAGTCTAAGGAGGAACGAAGTAGTGATAAGGACAAGAAAAAGCGGAGAGATTCAGGCCCTGCACATGACAAGGGTAAGGGAAAAATAAACATCTCTGATGTGCTTGTGGATTTGGATTTAGACTATAACAGTGGATGTGAGATCTGCCAATATGACCATCCTAAGGGATGTTGTTCAATCATCTCACATCTACAAGATCCTGGGGTGTATGCACTTAACCCGAGACTCAAAAGACATAAGACACCCCAAAGGTTACCTTATCCTCAAGGTAACCCAAGATAGTTCCACCAACCGTTGATGTACTATCCAAGTGGAACTCCACCACAACCCATCGAGCAACATTGGCAATGGCAATACCCACAATCATGGGGGATGCCACCGCCAAAACAACAGTACCCTTATCGGCAGTCCGATCCATATGGTTACTACGTGTAGTAGCCGATTTCTCCAAGTGACTCTATGAGTCACACAACTCCCCAACATCACTACCAAGTTTAGGAGTACTTTAGAAAGACTCCTTCTCCTCCGAGAGATGCTCCATATCCATACCATCCTCCTAATCCATTTGCTTCTCTTCCACCTATAGTTCCCATACCTTCTACTTCAACAATGCAAGGGGAACTCCCCACTCAACTGCAGCAACGCAATGCTACGAGAGCTGTGAACATTCAACTTGCTGCTGGTTTTGACAACCATAAAAAGAGAAGACCTTTATTCAGAACCAAAAGCCTAGACAAGCTCTCACAACCACAAGCGATTAAGTCTGTGATCACTCCTCCAACACACAAGGCTTCAAAGCTCCCTTCAGTCCAACATCAGAGCTCAACGTATACGGTTATGTTAACACATACCGTAACTGACTAGATCAAGGTAGGACACCTTCCTAGGAAACTATCTGACCTTGGAAGTCCCTTAATCTACCTCCAAGTCACC
>MNCI01011534.1:21405-67371 GCA_015680685.1 Gnetum montanum | reverse complement strand
GCGTTGTTGACTTTCACCCCTTAATCTAAGAACATCAATGGGGAGAAGTTGGGCACTTTTAAGAAACTCAAATAGGTGCTCATTATTTCAAATCTCTCCCTTTCCATTCAGTCATGGGAGAGATGGCCACCTATGCTAATCATTTGGGGCCCTTAGTTATTTTTAATTTTTGTTTTACACGTTTTTGTTTTACACAAGTTTTTGTTTTATACATTTTTGTTTTACAAATTTTTGTTTTACACATTTTTGTCTTACACATTTTTGTTTTACACATTTTTGTTTTACATGTTTTTGTTTTACACATTTTTGTTTTACAAATTTCTTTAACTTTTCTTATTTTTGTTTTACAACATCGTTATACTTTTCATTTCTGTGTGTGTGTGTGTGTGTGTGTGTGTGTGTGTGATCCATCTTGTAAGTTTGTCACCCAATAAGTGTTCTGAATGATGGTATGAACTATTTTTCTATTGATTGCTAATGTTTGGTTTTTACCTTTAAGTCATGATGTTGATACTAAGGTATGTTTCTTTTGATATGACAAGCAATGAGTCCACTTCATCCATTCATTCACAAGTTTCCATGGTCTCTCTTGGCTTGGAAATGTATAGTTCCTTTCTAATAAGAACTTTAACGAATCGGTGACTAGGAATTTCTCAAACTTAGGAAGGACTCAAGGATTGAAAAGGGTATGACTTCAAGGGAACTTGATGCATTTTTGTTGGCCATTCTCTTAGGTGCTTGGATATTTTTCTTCTTAAGTTTTCTTATTATTTTGACATTACCCAATTATCGGGAAGCTGAGCAAATAAAAATAACAAAGTCTTTGCATGGTGTGGTTCTCACGTATAAACACATAAAACTAAAAAAAAAAAACTGTGAGAATTCAAAGCACACCCCTTAGACGAAATAATCATTTGGGCTACAGGCACTAGTTATGGAACTAAAATAAAAATGTTCCCTCTAACTAAGGCCCTTCTCGCTTCCCATTCTCTCCTCCTTGTTTTGTCGGAATGGTGGTGACTCTTTGGGAAGGCATTCTTGTTACTTCGAGGGGACGGATTGGCCGAATGCATTAATGCGAAGTCACTGGATGTGGTTTGTTTGAGGCTAGACTTGGAATGGGATTTGCTAAGTTATGTTAACCATGCAACACACAAGGAGTTGTACACCACCTTGTTCTTGGGATTCCATTCCATTCTCTTCTCTCCATCCTTCTCTCCATTGTTCACCTCATTTCCGGTTGTATCATTAGTGTATATTTTGGTTGATGCATTGTTTTCTTTTTTGTAAATTCTTGCAGTTAAGACTTTAACTCTTGTTCCCAAATGACATTCCCAGAGCCTATGAACTCTTTGAATGTGGGTTTGTCAGGGCATTCAGGGCATGAGCTTGCTTTGGGGAGGACCCACTGACATTCCTATTTGGTGCATCCGTTAAATTCTTTCCCTTAACATTTTTTCAATTGCTTTTATTTTGTTCATTTCCATCTTGACATCCATTTCATCGATGCTCTAGTTGTCTCTTTTTCTCCCTCTTTTTTATTCTTTCTTCTTTCTCCATTCTATCACTACCAAAGGTTCGCTATTAGTCATGGGGGTACAGGGCCCAATTTTTTTGATTTTCTCCTAACCCCTACACCTTTGGTAGTCATCAACATTATATCTCTAGATCCGCAATCAGTCATACCACAACCTAAGCCAATAGACCTTTCACCGTAGCAAGGTATCAACTACATTGAAAATTCATTTACCCTTGCTAATATAAGATTGTGTTGTTTGTGCAGATGGTAATCATACAACAATGGATTGGATCTAGAAGGAACACTTGGAATGGAGCGGTGCTGAAGCAGCTATGTAAGGAGCAAGATTGATGGCGCGCTTACGGATGGAGAACGAAAGGCGTAATCTTGGCATTGGCAGCAGCATAACTTCTTTCTCTCTCTCTTTCTCAGCTTCCAAATAAGGCCTGATGTCAAATGTAATAAGGTGTTCACTCTTGTTGTCATGAGCACTAGTTTTGTTTTGTCTTGTAATGATGATCTGTTCACATGTCATCCCATTAATTCCATTTGAGTCAATAATCCCATACCGTCCCAATATTTTGTAAGGAACTCAAGGACGAGTTTTTATTCAGTCATGGGGGTATGATGGGATGCAATATCGTATGGATCGTGATATCATGTATGCAATATCACATCCCATGCGATATCCTGTCATCACCTGTGATATCGCGTACGTGATATCGTGGTGTGCCACCAAGTCTATAAATAAGAGGTGGCTCTCCCTTGTTTCCCATTCTAGGCCTAGACCGTAGTGAAACTCTAGCAATTTGATCCCTCCAAAGATAGAATATTTTCCATGTGCCCGCAGTAGGAACTCTAAAGTGAATGGATCTTTATTCAAACAGACTTTGTACCTAAACACAAGTTTGTGTACGACAATAAAGATAAACTTCTTGGATAAACCTTGTAGTGCATGGAATAGGCTAATTAGGATTTTATTTAATTTTATTTATTGTTTATCATTTGCATACTTTATTAGTTATTAATTCTCTTTCAACCCTTCTCTCCTAGTTAAGTGCTTCAGTACAACCGCTTCGAGCATGTGCATTACGCGTGGTGATCCCAGCAACGACTAGCGTTTGGTAACCACGATTGCATCGGTTCAGGGTGTGAATGGTAAGTGGGAATGGATGCTGATGCTAGGTTAATTAAGGCTTAGTTAGTTAGTTAAAGTTAGTTAATTAATTTCTTCAACCCTTCACCTCTCTAGCATAGGAGATAAAACCAAAAAGACATAAAAATCATATACCTCAGACTTACTTAACCATACACCGTGACAAAAACAAGTAAGACTGGGAAGACAATGAATAATTAACCTTAAGTGTTCCATGAGGCGTGTAGGCACTTAGTCTACGGATTTTGACTAGATTGCACGTGTTATGCTCGTATTCGTATGGTTGAGTGTAGGGGTACCTCGCCACTCATCACTAGTTGATGAGTGGTAAGGTACCCCTACACTTAACCATAGGAATATGAGTGTTTCACGCACGATCCGGTTGAACTCCACAGATAGGCTAGTTGTGGTATCTAGATAGTTACACGTTGATCGTAGTTCATTATCTTCCCACCTGGACTAGTATTTGCTTTTTCACGTATGGTTTAGTCTAGAGTGAGGTGTATGATATGATTCTAAACTAGGGCTACTCCTAGAGGCAACGGAAAATAACTTTGTTTTAAGCTAAGAGGAAAAGGGAGATAGAGAGCTAAGCTAATAGGACATGGAAGGAGAGAGTCTAAACTAGCCTAAGTGCGATGAGCATCCATTCCTTAATGATCTATACACATATTGAACCTCGTGCATGACTACTACTAGGATTACCAAGCGTAGATCCTAGGTATGCTACTAGGTTACCAAGTAGTCACACTTAAATGCTTATGATTAAGTCGTACTCATTCCGCATTTAACAACAGGAATCGTAAATGATGGTAAAGAAATATTAACTAAAATAATAATAAATAACAATAACAATTAAAATTAAGTGAATGCTGCAATGATGAAGTAATCTTGATTTTTATTTCTAGTCATGTGCATGTCCAGGTATGTCACACTCGAATAAAGGTGCCATACAATTACAATCATCACACTACGGGCATGCATTGGGAGAATAGTCTAACTCCTACAAAAAAAACTACAAGAGCTTTGCTAAAACTACTCAAAAAGATGCCTAAGTGTGGTAGGTGCTCACTTATTTATAGCTAGAGGCAAATACTACATTAACGAGGCTACGTTAACGCATGGACGGATGTGTCGATGGGGCCACGTCAATGCAGCCGTGTCGATGGGGCCACGTCAATGTAGCCTAGTTGACGCAAGTCTGATATCGAGACTCATTCGATAATAGGGGTCCAATAACAAGGGTCCGATATTAGCACCTGGTTAACAAGGGTCCGATAACAGGGGTCAGATATCGGCACCTAGTTAACAAGGGTCCAATATCAGGGGTTTGATATCAACACCTGGTTAACAAGGGTACGATATCAGAGGTACGATAACAAGGGTTTGATATCAGCACCTGGATAACCATGAATCATCACTAGTCCTCAAAACTTTGCTCCTAAGGACATTGCTCCAGGATCCCCAAGGATTTTCATGGACATGTTCTAAGTTTTCTATGTTGGCATGCTTTGTTATGCTTTGTTATTTCATTGTTGTATATTCTTGTTCCCATGGTTACTAATTGTTGGCATGGTTTTGTTATTTATAGGCCCCATGCGATGCTGATGGCAGTGGCGATGGTGACATTAGTGATGACATAGATGATGATCCTCTGTCTCCTCCTCTAGCTTAGTTTTGCCTATTGTTGCACATGTTATGTTTTCATTTTTTTGGCTATTAGTGATGTGGTTGTTTAGTGGATTTTGTCATAGCCTTAGAGACTATGGACTATCTTCATTTTTAGCTATTGCACTATGCAACTATGCCTATGTGATTATTATTATTTTTGTTATTGCTTCACAATGTAGCTATGGCTACTATTTTAATTCCAATTTAAAATATTTTTGGTTTTTTTATGTTTATAATTTTCATGTAATTTTATGGTTTCCTTTTTTTTATTGTTTTGCAACTATTACATAAACAAAAAAGGCAAATATAAATTGTGAAACCAATGTGAAAATGCAAATTAATGCAATATGGAAAGCTATTAATATAATGTAACAAAATGAAAAACATAAGGCAATAATGTAAATGCTTAAATTAAGCTAAAAATGAAGCATTGACTAAATTGTACATGGTGAAGAAGAAATGAATGAATGCTTAGTCATGTAGTTGTTTTCCAATTTTTGAAAGATTAGAAAACTTATATGGTTTATGGTGCATGACTTTATATTCTTTGTTCCCTTGTTCAATATGTTGAATGGGAGTTGTTCCCATGTTTCATTAGTAGCCCTAGCACTAATAGTATTGGCTTGGCGTGTCTTGTTACAGTTTTTAACTTTGTTTTTGGCCATAGGGATTTCTTCTTGAAACTCCACTTCTAATTCTTGCTCTATGTCAACATTATTGATAAATAATTGAATTGTGTTGTCTTTGTGAATGATGATTTTGACTCCTTCGTAAGGTAGCTAAATCTTTTGATAAATTGGAGAATAGACCACCTATAATTAAGCTAACTAAGGCCTTTATAAGATTAGATTGAAGCTTGGTGTCTTCTCTACTACAAGAAAATCAGTACTTGTAGGGAATTGTTCCTTGGCCACAAAGTTCAATGTTATCAATCCCCTCACTACCACATGTGACCCGTTAATCAATTTGAGTGCAAAGGTGGAGGTAGTTTGAATGTTTTTGATCAATCCTAAATGTTCAATGATAGGAATGGGTATAACATTCATAGTCACACCGTCATCCACATGTACTCTATGAACTTTATTCTAGACAACTCTATTTGTTATCAAAAGAGGAGTCTTAGATATTTCATCATTTTGAGGATTTTTCTTCACCTCATTATCACAAAACATTAAGATAGTGTAATCCTTTTCTTCCTAGAATGAGGGTGGCACTATTACTACATGGATTAATTCTTTGTCAGCTAGGATATTCTCATTCATCAGCATCTTAACTAGCACTTGACGGTGGGTAGGAGAGGTCATGAACAAATTGTACAAGTTTAAAGAGGTGTTCTTCTACTTCAATGAGACCTTAACTATCTTCATGGAAATGAGGAAGTATTTATTATTTCTCGATGTTTTCTTGCTCTTATTAGCCTTGTCTTCCTCCAGTTTATTTAGGATCTTGTCCTCATGTTTTAATGGTTGTTGTTTTGATTCCTTTCCTTTTTCTTTCCTATCCTTCCCAGGCTGACTAGTAGATGTAGTTTGTGCATTAGAATCCATGGGTATGGCTAAAATCATGGTAGGCTTCAATGAACCTACTTCTTTCTACATCTTTGGTTGGTCAATATCTTTGGATTTGGGCTTGGAAGCTAGTTTCTTACATTGTTTTGGAGATGACTTCTTGTTACTTAGTTATGATGAGGTCAAGGTGTTGGCCACTACAAGAGAACATTGACCAATTCGAGTTGTATACCAATTAGCAAGCAATGATGACACTCTAATAACGAAAGGTTCTCTATGAGTCATAGGTGGAAGTATCCTTATAACAAATAGAATTTTAGAACTAGAATTTTATTTGTGATAAGGAGGTACCTAAACCATGAATGGTTCCCTAGGGGTCTTGGGCTTATCACATACATCAAAGGTGGCTATTGTAAATTGGTCATTGTTAGTGTTCAAAGGATCCTTGTATACTTGCATATTTTGGTTTTGGGGCCTAAATGGGTTAGATGCATTTAGGACTAACTACCCACTATCTACCATCTTTTATAAGTTATATTTGAGTGGTAATCAAAAGTTAGTATCGTGATTAAAAAGCTGATGGTAGTGGCAGAACTGATCTATCTTAAAGATTTGGATAAGACTGGGTGATCCTTCATTGATATAGAAAGATCTTTGGCTATTTCACATAAATGGTATTGCCTCTTATGAGCATTCTTAGATAGTTGCTTATACTAGATGCAATCATTCTTGAGCAGCTAATCAAGAACCTCAAATGGTTTTATACGTAACTTGATATACTTGGATCTATATTTTCACTTAAAATTGGACTTAGGTAGATTAGACGTAGTGTCACTTGATATTGATAGTTGGGAGGCTACAGTAGGAGCTTTAGTTTGCATGGCCTTTTGGCTTTGTATGGCTTTGGGCTCCTTGGCCGCTGTGACCATGGCTACATGTGACTACTTGCCCTTATCCCTACCCTATTTGGCATGTTGGTTCTTGTAGGTTACATATGTGGGATTGTTACTAGCTTTGGCTACATCTTCAATGTTCTTGACTTCAAAAAATACTTCTTAGGGACTGAGGACCCAAATAATACAGTTTAGGCTTAATAAAATCATTAACTGTTCCCTTGAAAATGGCCAAAAGATGTGTTTCAAAGATGGATTTAGGTATTTCATTAAGTGTAGCATTTCATCTTTATATAAAATTTTGAACAAGTTCAATGGATTTCTTTCTCACATTCGTTAGTTGATCTAACATTGTTTCAAGTTTTAAGTTGTACTTAAAGAAGTTAACAAATTGATTTATTAAGTCATCTAGAGAGGAGATAGATCCTTTAGGTAGTGCTTGGTGCCAATAAATGGCCTTTCTAGTAAATAACATAGGGAAGACATGCAACACTATGTGTGGAAAAGCTTGTAGCAATAGGCATTCTAAATAAAAGGTAATGAGCTGTGCATTAGGATCACTTTCATCATTATACTTGGTGAAGTGAGGGATTGGTTTCCTAGAGGGAAGGGTTATCTGGGAAACATTGAGACTAATTAGGTCATCTTGGTAAATGTTCATGACTTTTACTATTTATGTGGTACTAGCCTTGAGCTTCTTTAGTTTGTTGATGAGGTTTTGTATTAGCTATAAAGCCTAATCTAGGCTCTAAGACACCCCCATAGGTTATGTAGGCTGCATGGCTAGTGGGATGGCTTGAGGCTAAACAATAGGATATGGCATTAGGTACAAAGGCCTAGTTAACATCATTGTAAGAGGGTTAAAGAGGAAGAACAATGTCAACACAAAGATTTTTGGGATAATTAGGATGAAGGGTTGGCAAAAGGCTTAGGTGTCTTAGGGTCCCAAAGAAGGATTTACTAAGGTTGTAAAAGTGGATGGTATGGATGGGACATTGTGAGGTGGTTGCATGAAGTGAGGTTGCATTGTAAAAGAAAGAGACATGAACATGGAGGAGGCTTGGGAGACTAGTTGTGAGGTTTGGCTCAAGGAGATAATTGGTATTACTTGTGTGTTATACAAGGGAATTAGGAATAGAAGTTTGTAAATCTTCATCCCTATGGGAATCCTCTTCATAATAGCTCCTAAATTCCTATTGATCTTCATAGTCATACTCTAGACTAGATGTCTCACTCATTGTGATTTCATCATCATATTCTACTAGCTGAGCTAGCATGTGAACATAGGTCTCAGAGAGATTTGTGGTATCATATGGGAAGGTATATATTCCTTTCCATTCTTATTATGATTTTTAATTCATGCCTGGAGTCTAACTCCTTGTGTGAAATGCAAAGGCTAGCTTGGATTTGTGTGCAAATCAAGTTATAATAGTCTTGGGTAAGTGCTACATGCATGGGGTTATGTCCTAGCTACCTAAGTAACTACCTACATTCCATCATAGCTAGATCATTAGGATCATTAACATGGACAGATTACTGGTTGGCACTCATATTGATGATGTGGTATGATAGAATGGTGCAAGAAAGAGGAATAAAGTATAATAGACCAATTAATTGATCAAAGTAATAAAGCTTTTGAAGTCTCTAGTCTTTAAACAAGCTAAAAACTTATATTGTGTAAGGCCTACAACGTATGGAGCTTTAGTATGTGAGATCTTCATGGTGTGTGAGACTGCTTAGTGTGTAGAAGTTTTAGCCTACAAAACTATCCAATGTGTGGAGATCCTAGTGTGTGAGACTATCTAGTGTGTGGAGATCCTAGCATGTGGAGGTCTCAATGTGTGAGACTATCTAGCATGTGGAGGTCTCAATGGTCTTAGCATGTGAGACTAGCTATGTTGCAACTACAAAGTGAATATTTTTGAAGTTTTTGTTTCAAATATCTCCTAGTGTACAAATAAGAAATGGTCCACACAATGGATTTTATGTCCATGATGGCAACACATGATGGGTTTTGTGGGCACACAATGGATTTTGGTAAAACCCAAACAAGTTTTCATTGGTTGTTGTGAATAATACTAGCTCTGCGATCATACGTTGGCTTTTGGAAAAAACCAAACAAACTTAAAAAATTCACTAAAACATCACTGGCTCTTAGGATACACAATAGGTTTTAGAGAAAACTCAACATAAACTTGAGAATTATTGAAAGAAACATAGGTTACATGGCCACATGATGGGGTTTTGATGAACATGATGGGGTCACATGATGGGTTTTTGACAAACATGATGGGGCCACATGATGGGTTCTAAGAAAATTCAAAACAAACTTTTTTTGGAATGGATGGGCTCGTAGGCTAAGGAAAAATGTAGGCAAAGAATTTTCATAACATATTTTAGTAGAGAAGTTATGTAAAGGCCAACCTTAAAGCACCAAAAATTGTAACAATAGAAAATTTTGGTGTTAGAAAAATCAAGAGATCCCATACAACATAGTCTAACTCATGAATCCATGAGCCTTGAGGAGGATCTAGAGTGCCTTGAATAGTATTGTTGATCACTTAGGAACTTTAAAAATCTACTACTAATTTCATTTAAACATGAGTAAAAACATAATAGCAATATGTAAAATAAGCTTATAATATAAGATCTAAGAATAAATAAAATGAGAGAATAATAAGGCCAAATAGAAATAGCTGAAAATATTATATTAAACAATGAATATCAACGAACATAAGAATATGGGAATTTGAGAGTACAAATCAAGGCATGAGAACCTGAGAAAATTGATGTGTCTATTATAATCTGTGCAATTGGTAGAATGTGTCTTATGTAGAACTTGTGCTTTTCTTCCAATTTAATCTATAACACTACTAATTCCTACACCTAGTACTTCCCTCAGAAATCACTATTCTTGATGTTGCAAAAATATTGCTAAAATCTACTACCAAAGCTCTGTTAAGTAATCTCATGTGAAAATTGTCCAAAAATTCCTAGTTGTAGTTTTAGATCTAGCATTTATAGGTTGTGGATTTGTAATGGTTACATCCATTGTAGTTTTGAGTGTTACAAATGACTTCCTAGTCAAAGTGTAGCATGTGGGATAAAAGCCCAAGTGTCACACAATGTTCTCACATGTTTCCTAGCATGTGGAATTGCAATGTCCATCATGTGGGACTAAAGCCCAAATCCCACATGCTGACCCCACATGCTACCTAGTGTGTGGAGCTAGGACACCCATCACGTGATGTGAAAATGCTAAATTTCACAGCCTTTAGAGTATCTTTTAGCCCCCATAAGCTGAGGTACATAGAATTTGTAGCTTGTGGAATATTTTTAAGCCTTCCACAAGCTAGAATGATATTTATAGCTTGTGAAATATTTTTGACCTCCACAAGTTGGGAAGCATGGGATTTGTAGCTTGTGAGCTACAAATATAATTTTTACATTGAGAAGCTCTTTGAAATTGTTGATACAAGGTCACAAGAAGGGAATTTTGGGGAAATAATGAAAATTTTAGCCACAAGCTTTTACATTAAAACATGAATTTTCCTTGAGGTGTTTCATAAACAATCCTGAGATCTTCCAGGATTAAGATTTTTAAGTGGGAAAGGATGTAACACCCCTTGTTATAATAAAGGTTAATAATCATTTTTTATATGCCTAGTAAGGTAGGATGTTTGAACATGTGTAATAATATTAATTTTCATATGTACATTTCATTTTTAACATATGGTAATTCTTTTATCCTTATTTACATTTTATCATTTATGCATGATTAATTATCATTACTTATTATTGGTGTGCACTAACTAGGTAAATGAGATGTTGATAGGTTCTCATGGAGGCTATGGTATGGGCATGGCATGGGCATGTAATACATGTATGTTTAATTTTAATTTAAAATAAGTTACTGGTTGGGATAGTTGGAAGAGGGTAGATGAGTCACATGGATTTAGGAGTAGTGAAGAGAGGGTAGTACATGGATTTAGGGGTACATGGCATAGGAAAGAAGTCAATAAGGACCACACACTCCTTGAACCTAAGCATTTGGACTTCTTAGATATTTACTTTAGGATGTTGCCAGGCTAAAGGAGTGTGGGAAGCTTGTTTGTTTGGACAACAAGATTAAGAATACATTCAAGAGTCTTAGGCAACAATTATGGGTGAGTAATGTTGGCCCCCTTTTCTAGTGTGTTTCGATTGGTTCATTGATGCGCATCTAGTGAGGTTGGGTTTTGTTTATTTGATTTAGAACTTTGTAGATCTTGGATACTTTGAATTGGAAATATTGAATCTTTCTTTTCATGTCTTAAATCTATAATTTATGTATTTGGCCTATTAATTTGACTTGCTATAACTAATTTTTCATTAACTTTAGTTTTTGATAGCTTGGATTGATTAACTTAGTCTAATAGTGTTTAGTGAAACCTCGATATATTTTAGAGTACTTTGAATCTAATTACATGCAATATATTTTTTTTATTTCTTACAAAATTATCTACAACTTTAAGAAAGGAAACACCTCAAAAGAATCAATATATCATACTTTATTGGTATATCTTTAATCACTGTCCATAAACATAGAAATTTTAATGGGGTTTAATTATGAGGTTGTTGTATCTTAGGCTTTAGTATAAATCTTCATCTAAAGTTTTAACACCCACTTTATATTTGTGTTATTGTTTAAATCCAAGTAGAATTAATGAAAGACATTGTATAGATTATGATTTAAAATCTGATTTTTTATTAGTGTATGAAATCATGTCAGAATCTAATGTACAAACATATCTATTTATATCTCTAGCTTTGTAACATATTTTATGCTAAATATGAATTCCTATTAATGATGTTAGATTTTCAACAGAGCAAGAATAATTCAACAATAATTTTTATGATAGTATTATGAGCAATTTACTATTAGTCAATTTTTCTGTCCTAGTTTCAAATTGCATATATTGATGTATTAATATCTTCTTATGTAGATGTGGGATTGTTCTATATTTTTTATTAGTAAGTATATAAATATGTTGGTTTTTAAATGAATCATAAATCTCTAAGAAATTCATAGGGATGTGAGAATTATTCTACTTTCATCAATAGAGGCTGTGCTTATCTAGAATCTAGTTAAGTCATAACTTAAGAAATTTGGATTCCTAGTGAAGTGGATTGTGTAGGTGTGATTCTTTCTCATATTACGATTCTTGATATTGCTATGTTTTCCCTTTATTAATGATGGATATTTTCTTGATACTTTTATTTCCATCCATTGTGATTTTTCAAATGGATTTAGCTTGTAGTTGATTTTTGAATCTTTTAGCCATTTAGGAATAAGTATTTTGTTGGGTTTGGCATAGTCATTATGAGAATTTTTTATTTTTGGAGCATTTGATCTCTTGAACATGTTGAATTGCTACAATTTTAGTTTATTTGACACATGATCAATTTTTGATAGACATGTATGATTGTGGATCCTTTGGTTATTTTGAGATATGTAAGATTATTGGATATTTTGGTTGATTTAGAACATGTTGAAATGATGGTCCTCTTGGTTGTTGTTCATGATAAAAGATGCCTTGGATTCCTCCATCATAAAAGTTTGGTTTACCATATTTGGATGATTGTTAAATGTCTAGATGATACCATGGTTGGTTATTTATTATGTGTTTGAATGATGAAGCTAGCATCAATTTTATGATCAGTTAGAGATGGGCTTCCTAGAGATGGTTTGATTATTGACCCTCACTTTAGAGTGCACCAGTGTAACTCTCATTATGGACCCCTTCCTATAGGAGAGGGTGATCCATGGATCATTGGTTGTTTTGGTTTGTGCCTCCAAAATGCTTGAGGAGATGTCCCAAGAGATACCTCTAGCACTGGCAGGTTTGGAAACCTTGGAGATGACATCTGGCTCATTAAAACTAATAATAAATCCATGCACATGGTAATTTGATATTTGGGTTGGATACGTTTTAGCTTTGGAAATTTGGAAAAGTACACTTGACAACTTTAAAACACATTTAACACTAAGTGTGATGCATGCTAGTCTTATTTTTTATTCATAAGCTGATGGATGGAGTGGATAGATGTTTGGTAGTGGACCATTGGAATGGTCAATTGGAAACTTGATTCCACATTTGGTGGACTAATGTTTTGTATTAAATCTTTTTAATGATTTTTTGAAAACTTGATTACATGTTTGATGAATGAACTTAAATGATTGAAGTGTTTCAATACTTGGATTTGTTTTGCACTAGTTTGTTTGGAAGCT
Organism: Gnetum montanum; assembly: GCA_015680685.1. Classification (NCBI taxonomy): domain Eukaryota; kingdom Viridiplantae; phylum Streptophyta; class Gnetopsida; order Gnetales; family Gnetaceae; genus Gnetum; species Gnetum montanum. The sequence continues at coordinate 54,353 of MNCI01011534.1, read as the reverse complement.
GCCATGCCCTACCTAGCCCTCATGTGGCTTATTCTCGTTTCAACTAGAGGAAAGGTTTCTCACTCAGCAGAAGCTGATGTTCTTATTTTTAGACATAGGTTTTTAGGGCTAGTAATAGCATGAGGTATATTTGGTACTTTTTTTGATTTCCAGATTACATGATCACAGTGCCATCTGCTTCCTAATAACTAAGCCAATGGTGAGCCCCTATATCATACGATGGCTCATGATCCTGCAGAAATTTGATCTCAGAATGGTAGATCAAAAATGAACTAAGAATGTGGTCACTAATCATATCTCTTGATTAATATGGGATAATAAAGAGGAGAAGAGTTCACTCTCTGATCAATTTCCAGATGAACTCCTCTTTACAGGAGTAATAAATGACCAAGTTCATACCGAATTAAAATGGTATGATGGCATCTTCACTTACCTTCTCACTTAGGAATGCCACAAGATCTAGACTTTATGAAGAAACAATAGTTTGTTCATTAGGCTAAGTAGTTCATAGAAATCAACAAATACCTTTACAAGGTATGTTTTGATAGCCTAGTTCGTTGGTGTGTCCCTGATGCAGACTAATTGTGCATTCTCCAAGATACTCATGAAGGCCCTTGTAGAGGCCACTATGCTAGAAGACACATAGCCATAAAAATCTTAATGGTAGGATACTATTGGCCTACAATATTTAAGGATGTCCACCAGTTTTTTTGATCTTGTGAACATTATCAACAAGATGGTTGGATGACTGCTCAAATGGAGGGTTCTCAATGGTGAATTCAACCACTGTATCCCTTTGACATATGGGGCATAGATGTCATGGGTTCCATCAAATCTATGTCCAATGAAAAGGCATACATCATCGTAGTAGTCAACTACTGCATCAAATGGGCAGATGCATTAGCTATCACCAATTGTACATCATCTACTACTGCTTAATTTGTATAACAACATATTGTAAATAGGTTTGGTGTGCCACATGCACTAATTTCTAACAATGGAACCCATTTTACAAGTGCCATCTTTTGGAAGTTGATGTAATGCTTAGGGGTTAAACATAAATTAACAACAACCTATCACCCCAAGCCAATGGTGAAGCAAAAGTCACCAATAGGGAGATCACAAAGATCCTAACAAGGATAGTAAGAAAATATAGGAGAGACTACAACACAAAACTCAATGATGCCCTCTAAGCCTACTGCTCAATGTGGAAACTTCCTATAGGCTACTCTCCCTATGAGCTGGTGTATGAAAAACTTCCAATACCTCTAGTATAATTCAAGCTCTATACACTTTCAATAGCCTATCACTTGGACCTTGACTTGAGCCTAGCATAAAGAGAAAGACTGATCAACATAAATGTGCTAGATGAAAACCAATTAGTGGTCCTATCTTTGAATGAAGTGAACAAGGCATACAACAAAAAGTATCATGACCTTAGAGTATGAAAAGCAAAATTTCAACATAGAGATAAGGTTGTCTACTAGAACCCCACACATGTACCCTAAAAAATAAAGTTCTAAATGTTGTGGAAGGGACCTTATATAATTGAAAAAACCTTTCCCTCTATGACCATGGTAATTTATAAACCTAAGAGCTCAAATAAAAAGTAGTTAGTTAACATCTAACAAGTGAAACCTTTCATGAGCTAAAGCAAGCCAGTGCCATAAGTACTTGAATGAATGGATAACCATGCTTAATTTTTTAGATCTCCTCCTTCCAACTTAGTCATGGGGGAGATGGTCATCTAGGCTAACCATATATGTGGCTTCTTAATTTTTCTACTTTTTGTTTTACACATTTTTTTTAATTTTTTTTATTTCATACCATTTTTATTTAAATATTTTTCCTATTTTACACCATTTTTTGTTTTACACCATCATTAGTAAATTTGAATCTTTCTTGAATATTTTACACTTTCTTATTTATTTTACTTTATTTTGAGTGTGATTTTCTAATTTTTTACTAATAAACATGCTTTGTGCTAATAGGACACAATGGTGCTATAGCTGTTACTAATGGTGGTTTGTGCTTAATGTTTTGTTTGGTAATGTCTGGATTCTATTTTTGAATTTTTGTACTGATGGCTAAGTTATGGTTTCTTTTTCATGGAATAGGCAATGAGTCCATGAAATCCACCCATCTACACACTCTATGGTTTTCCTTGTTTTGGGAATTTGAGGTCCTTTTTATTAAATAAACTTTCAATGAGTTTATGACCTTGGTAGTTTTTGGAATTGGGAAGGATTCAAAGCTTTGAATAGGGTCCGACTTCAAGGGGATTTGGTACTCTTTATACTTTTCTACTTGCTTGGGTGTGTTGGTGTTTTCATGGACTTCTTACTATTCTGTGTCGAACAATAATAAGAAGTTGAATAAAGTCTTTACATGGTGTGGTTCCCATCCAAAAAAAAAGAGAAAAAAAAAACATAATGGAAATTCAAAGCACACCCCTTAGACAAATAAATAAGCTATAAGCACTAGTTATGGGACTAGAAAGACATGTTACCCATGCTTGAAGGCCTCCTTTAACTAAGGCCCTATCTTACTTCCTACTCTTTATTTTTCTTTATGAAATAGTGGTTGTTCTGTGGTAGCACTTTTATGTCTTGAGGGGATGGATTCGTCTTGGAGTGGTGATGCGAAGTCACTAAAAGTGGTTAGTTTTGATTTTGACTAAGAATGGATCTTCTCTGGTCATTTAAATACAAAATCCACAAAGGACTTCTTGTGACCTCAATTTAGAATTCCATTCCACCTCTCCTATCATCCATCTATGCTACCCATAACTCACCTCACTACCGATGCCCATGTTCTTGATTTGATGTCTTTGTCTAATGTACTTGAATTCTTAGGTAGAATCTTCCTAGTTTTGATCCTTAACTTTCATTCACCATTAATCACCTATGGGGCCCATAGACTTCTTAGGTTGAGGTTATGCAAGGGAAAACAAGGCATGTGCCTGCTATGGGGAGGATCCACTTGCATATCTCTTGGTTGGGTTCATTAGGTATCTTATCCTTAGGCATTCTTGCAACTAGAATATTTCGTACACCAATATTCTACATCAAACCATGTGCTCCTTTACATATTTTTTATATAAACATATTCTCCATCAATTTTTTTAATTTTTGAGCTTTCAATGACCCTATTCGATTATTTCATCATATTCTTGGATTTTCTAGGACTCCATGGATCCTAAATTCATTGAAAAATTCCTTGTATTTTTTAAGATATTCAAATTTGAAAATTTCATCTACAAGATCTATATACAGGGCCTTGTTGATGGAGTAGATGCATATACAAGGTCTTGTATATGTGGCCTCGTCAACGTAGCACAAAAATAGTATAAATATCCATGATCCCCCTTTGAAATTTTCACCTTTGCTCACAAACATCAAGGGAGTTTTTACAATTTTTAGAGCCCAGAATCCTCCAGAGCCCATAACTTCCTAACCATTTATCCAAATCGCTCCATTCTTTGACCTACAACTACCAAAGGTAAGCTCTTAGTGATGGGGGCCACAAATGTGCCATTTTTGACAAAAAAAATTCACCATTTTTCTAACTCCCATAAAGGTTTAACTAAGAAATTAGCATTCAAACACCAAATTACAAGAGTTAAACCTTTCCAACAAGCTCCAGTGGCATTTATAATGAATAATTAATAAAAATGATAAAATAATTAGTCTACCATGGTCAAACCTTAGCCAAAGTGTAACTAATAGACAAGATATGGTACTCAAAATACTTCAAGCTACACATATTACCTACTAATCCATGGATGTGTTATGACTATAGATGACACCAAAAGGGAAGCATACGTAGGAAGGAGGACCATCTCAATAAAGGGAGAAATGGACTATAATGGGAAGGGACTAAGAACAAGCCCAGAAGTACCACTTGCAACCTATGCCACAGGTCCCCTTAGAGAAGAGAATGAGGTGGAATCTATTCATCAAAGTTTGGAACTAGTAGTAGCAATAAAAAATTCCCATCAGGATGAGGCACTAGCTCAATAAGAAAATATTGAGGTGTACTTGACAGAAGCCTACTAAATCAAACCAAATTAAGGAGGTCCAAAAAATAATGCTCTAGGAGTTAAACTTTGGTCCTTTCTTGGAGCAAGCACCAAAGGAGGTACAGGACCAACTAAAGACCTCTCCCATGTAGCCAATCATCACTTCCATTGGGGAGTGATACATGGGAGAGACATTTTTATTTTGAAACAACAAGCAGGCTACTTCAATGATCAAAATCAAGGATATCTTAGTGTCTTACTAGGTGTAAGTCATTACTAAAGTGATTGGGTTGCCAGATATAGTGGTGAATCTCACTGAGATTTCAAAACAAGCATACCCCAACATCAAGAAAGGATGGGTGTGACAGTGCTATGGTGTCCACCACAAGGAGTATGATGTACTGACATTGGCAAAAAGGATCCACTACAAGATTGCAACCTTTCACCTAAATCCCATAGTGAGCCCTAGCAAAATCACCACAGTTTTTGCCTATGCATGTGCTAGTCTGAGTGGGAGATTCCTTGTCAACCTTCTACAATTGATCTATCTAGATATGGAAAAGCAATTTAAAGAAAATGAACATGGAAGAAAGGCACTCGCCTTCTCATGCCTCATCAAAAAATTCTATTGAAGGGGAGGAATAGTTCAATATATAAATGATGTTGTTAGGCGTGCTCTAACCACTAATTGGGTGGAGATGATAAAATATAAAACACCTAAAACAACCATTCAAGAAGAGGAACATAAGCCACCACCTTCACCTACCACTCAAAAAATTATGCCATACATTTTTGTAACATTTCAACAGTTGTGCGAACACCGAGAATGGCTCTTGAGTGAACAAGAGCAACAAGAAAGCATAAGTGGTGGGGATCCATTCATGTACTCACCAGCAATGAGTCACCTAATGAGGTGGCCTGAACAATTAGCTTGATGGGTGTAAGTGGATCTATTTTCTCAGCCCAAAGAACATAGTTTCCTGCAAGGTCAAATCTTAGCACTAGAGAGGTCATAGTATATCTTACAGAATAGTAGCCACTCCTAAAAAATTTATGGGAATTTCATGATCTTCTCAATGCACTTAGAGGAAGGTGAGTACGCAACAATGTTGGTGATGTAGCACCAAAAGTAGGAGACACTAGTAGAGGTGGTTGTTAATAAAATTTCCAAAACACTCCACACACCTATGGTGTCTATGCTAGACATCACTGCACTCAAAGATGTGCAGACGTCTACATGGATGATAAGCAATAGAATAAGTGTAGCACAACATGAGGAACTGCAAGCCTAACTAGTGAGAACTAGGAAACCACTTTTGAATGTCTTTAATCTTTCAAATAGTATCATTGCAACCCAATTAGAGTTGCTAGATGTAAAGGTAGAAACATCATCTTGAAAGGGCAAGTCAAAATAGTTAAGGAGCTAAAAAAATGTTTGGCTACTAAAGTTGTCAAATTAAGAGCCTAAATTATCGACCCTACATTTCTCAACCCAGCATTGGTAAGAGACAAAGCTCTTGAATAGCTTCATACTAGACTAAAAGGGGTTGAGGATGTAATGAAGATGATGATGTTCTACTGATCCTTGGCAGAGTCTACCCAACAAAAAAATGTAGAAGGCCTTGGATTAGACCCACTAGGAGAATGTACAACTAACCATAAAGAACCATCTCCTACAAAATGTTGATGAGCATTAACAACAATTAACTGATTTTATCCATCAATAGTAGGAGCAACTAGCTAGAGTGAATACAAAGCTAAGAAGATTGGGAGCTAAAAATAAAAACCTCTTCATGGAGGAGGTTTTTCCCCTTCACTAGAAGATTGCAATCAAGGTAGCTACCTAGAAATCAGAGGCTCTGAAATTTGAGAGAGTCAAGAATCATTACAAAGATTAGGTCAGTCTACAAAAAGAAGTTAATGAAAAGCACATCTAGTTGGCAAAGGCAAAAGTAAATGAAGCCCTTCTACAACTCCAACAAGGAAGAGAAGTGTGGTAACCTATCATTGATGGGATAGATGCCTACACTAAAGCAAAAATCCACATGAAGGAGTTGCAGATTAAGGAGATCATGGAATACATGGAGCTTGCCAATCTTAGATATGAAAATCTAGCTATATTAACTTCCGAATAACAATGGTCAAAACTAGAGAATTAAGTGAATAGCTCATACTTGTTATACAAGGTCAAGTTCAAGCATCACAAGGACACCAAGCAAAAGCTTGTTGTGGAAAATGCTAAACTTGAGGTTCTTAAGGGCAAATACACTGATCAGAGATCTACCACTAAGAACCTAGCTAAAAGGATGAATGAAAATGAGAAGTTGTAAAATGTAGTTAAGGTGTTTGATGTTAAATGCATAAAATTTACTTATTGATCTGTCAATACTAGGGAGCTATTCTTAGTAATGCCCTATCTGTGGGATATCCCCATTCCAGCCCACATTGGTGATGCCACATGGACTATGAATGATCCTCAAAGTAAGAAGGAGAAGATGAAGGCATTACTGGATGCCTTTCACCTTTCACTAGAGGTTGCAACTATAGTAGGATAGCCACAACCACCCTAACCACTACATGTGCTCAAAGCTGGCAAAGATCCTTCAAAACCTCAGGAGACTCCACCACTTGGGACTATCTGATCTTCTTAATCGACTTCATGCCATTAGAGGATGTGTTATCAAATTTTGAGTAGTCATGTTATGCTATTCAATTTTGTGTCATGAACACCGTAATTTTTTGTAATGTGTTGATTTGTACACTCAAGAACTCAGTTTTGTCAAGTCAGCTATTATGTTAAGAGTTAGTCAATAATCCCATACCTTCCCAATTATGTAAAGGAACTCAAGGACGAGTTCTCATTTAATTGTGAGGTATGATGAGTGTTAAATTGTTGCATCAACAAGTCCTCATTGATGTGACCCTATCTACATGTTGGTGCCCCATTAATAAAGCATCGACGTAGCGGTTGCTATGTCTATGGGGCCCCATTGACGTAGCTCTAGAATAAAAAATATAAATATGTGCTCATAGTCATGTTTATGAAGGTCAAGTCATAGTTGTAGTAGAGCTCTTGCATCTTTTCTATTTGACAATTAGAATAACTTTTTGAGTGCTCATAGCAAAAGTCAGAAAGTGCATGGATCTTTATTCGAGCACTATTGTACCTGAACCACACTAGTCTGAATGACAATAAAGACAATCCTTTTGATCAAACCTTGTAGCACTTAGAATATATTAATGATTTATCTATGCATTTATTGTTTTCATTAAATATGTAATTAATTAAGATAAATTATACTTCAAGTGATTTGTTAATCAATTAAGCTAAATAGATTAAACACATAAGTATGACCGCTTCAAGTGTAAACATGTATTTGCTTGGTAATCCCAATATTTTTATTGCTTTATTTGCCCAATAGCATAGCACTTGGTAATCCCAATAGCGAATATGTGGGTTCAAGATGTGTATGGAAAGTGGGACCAGACGCTTATGTTAGGATTAGTTAAAGATTAATTAGTTAGTTAGTGAAATTAGCTATTAAATTATTTCAATTCCCTATTCCAAGCACTAAAAGCATAAAACATAAAATAATAAAAATCATATGCCTTGATTACACTTAATCATACCTTTGTGCATGACAAGTGTAATTGGAAAGACAAAGAATGTTCTCAATACTAGTTTACTTCCTAGAGAATTAGTGCACTGGAAGACATAGAGTTTGCAGAATTTGACCAGATCACGCATGAATGCCTTAGTGATTTGTATGATTGGGCATAGGGGTACCTCAACCACTCATCAAGTAGGTATGATTCTTTCTCATATTACAATTCTTGATATTGCTATGTTTTTCCTTTTACTAATGATGGATATTAGTTTGCTCTTTTTATTTTCACCCATTGTGATTTGTTAAATGGATTTGACATGTAGTTAATTGTTGAATCTTTTAACCATTTTGGGACAAATATTTTGTTGGTCTTTATATAGGCATTTTGAGCATGTTTGATTTTTAGAACATTTCATTTGTTGAACATGTTAGATGCTAAACCTTTGGTTTATTTCACACATGGTGGATTGTTAAACCCTTTGGTTTTGTTAAGACATGCTAGACTATGGATCTTTTGGTTATTTTAGTACATGTTAAATTATTAGACCTTTTGATTGATTCAGGACATGTTGGACTGATGGTCCTCTTGGTTGTTATTCATGAAAAAATATGCCTTAGATTTCTCCACCATCAACATTTGGTTTACCATCTTTGGATGATTGTTAGATGTTTGGATGATTCCATGATTGGTTGTTTGTTGTGTGTTTGGATGATGGAGCAAGAACTGAGTTTATAATTGGTTGGAGATGGGCTTCCTAGAGATGGTTTGATGATAAACATACATTGTAATATGCATGAGTATGGCTCTTTCTATCGGTCCCATCCTATAGGAGAGGGTGATCCATGGCTCATTAATCATTTTGGTTTGTACCTCTAAAATGTTAATGGAGATTTCATGAGAGATGTCTCTAGCACCTACAGGTTTGGAAACCTCTGAGGTGATGTTCAAGAGGATTCCTTGAGTTCATTGAGGCTAATAATAAATCAATGTGCATGGTAATTTAATATTTGGTTTGGATATTTTTGTCTTTGGAAATTTGGAAAAGTACACATGATAACTATAATACACATTTGACACCAAGTGTGATATGTGCTAGTCTCCTTGTTTATTTGTAAGTTGATGAGTGAAGTGGACAAATTTTTGGCAATGGACCATTGGAATGATCAATTAGAAACTTGATTCCACATTTGGTGAACATATGTTTGGTAGTTGATCTTTTGAATGATTTTTTAAAAGTTCAATTCCATGTTTAATAAATGATCTTAGATGATTGAAGTGTTTGGATGCTTGGATTTATTTTGTACTAATTTATTTTCAAGTTGTCATATCCTACCTAGCCCTCATGAGACTTGTTCTTAATTCAACTAGAGGAAGAAGTCAAGGTTTCTTACTTAGTGAACGCTAATGTTCTTATTTTTTATGTACAAGTTCTCAAGGCTAGGGAGAGCATGAACTGTATTTGGTACTTTCACTAATTTTCAAATTACATGATGAATTTATAGTTAGTATTAAACTATATTAGCTAATCCATATGTAGATGTGTATTAACTTGATTCATGTGCTTAATCATTTGTAGAAGATCTTTCCATGGATTATGGAATATGTATTGATGATGAGTATATTATCATATTTGAATATTACTATAATTCTTTACGTAAGATATGTGTTGGGAAAATTATGATGTTTTATGATTATTAATGCATTTGAGATTTTATATTAATAGACATTCAAAATTGTAATTTGCATATATACGTACACATTTATTTTTACCATGAAAAGATGTCATTTATTCACATTTATCTTTGCATTAATTAATCTCTTTCATATTCTTTCAGTCATGGCTTCACCTGAAATCTTCATTTAGCTATGTAAGATTGATTCAATTTTATTACTTTTTCATGAGTAATCTTTCATTAGGAGTTAATATCCAACATAATTCTCTCTGGTCCTAGACTAGGAACAAGGGTGTTCAGTTCATTCATTTATGTATATCTAATGAGGTTGGGTTTTCTTTATTTGGTTTGGGACTTGGTAGATCTTAGATTTTCTTGATTAGGAAGATTTGGTCTTACTTTGCACATCTTAAATCTACAATGTAGATGTTTGATTTATCAATTGGACTTACTATAACTTATTTTTCATTAACTTTAGTTTTTGAGAGCTTGGGCATTAATTATTGATAGCATTTGGTAAAACCCTTATATCTTTTAGAGCACTTTGGATCTAATTAGCATGTAGTATATTTTTATATTCCTTACAAAATTCTCTATAACTTTGAAAAGAAATCACGTTAAAAGGATTAATGTATTATAATTTATTGGTGTATATTTAACCATAATCCAAAAACATAGAAATTCTAATGGGATTCAATTATGAGGTTTTATCTTAGAGATCTTCATCTCTAATTTTAATATGTACTTTATATTTGTGTTATCATCTATATCTAGTCGAATCAATTAAAGATGTCATATAAATTGTGAGTTAGGATCTGATATTTACCTAGTGTTTAAAATTGTGTCAGAATCTGATGTACAAATGTATCTATTTATATCTCTGGCTCTATAATGTCCCTTATATTGAAATTTATAAGAGTCTCTTTTAATGATGTTAGCTTTCCAATATAATAAGAATCATTTAAGAATATTTTTTTATGACAATGTTATGATTGATTTACTATCATTCACTCTTTCTATCTTGGTTTTAAATTTCATATATTTATGTATTAATATCTCCTTACGTAGATTGGTATTATTCTATTTTTTTATCATAAGTATAAAAAGATGTTAGCTTTCAAATTAATCATTAATCTCTAAGAAATTCATAGATTTGTGAGTTATTGTACTTTCATCAATAAAGGATCTATTTTTCTAGAATCTAGTTAAGCCATGACTTAGGAAATTTGGATTTTTGGTGAAGTGGATGTAATTCTTTCCTAGATTATGGTTCTTAATATTGAAATTTTTACCCTTTGTTAATGATGGATATTGGCTTGCTTCTTTAATTTTCATCCATTATGATTTGTTGAATGGATTTGGCTTGTAGTATTTTGTTGGACTTGGTATAGTCATTTTGAGCATGTTTGATATTTGGAGCATTTGGTCTCTTGAACATGTTAGATTGCTAAACTTTACTTGATTTGACACTTGTTGGATTATTGACACCCTTGGTTTTTTTAGCCATGTTAGATTGTGGATCTTTTAGTTATTTTGGGACATGTCAAATTATTGGACCTTTTGGTTGATTCAGGACATGTTGAACTGATGGTCCTCTTGGTTGTTGTTCATGATAAAAGATGTCTTGAGTTCCTTGACCATCAACATTTGATTTGCAATCTTTGGATAATTTTTGGATGTTTGGATGATGGGGCAAGCACTAAGTTTGTGGCCAGTTGAAGTTGGGATTCCTAGAGATGGTTTTATGATTGACCTATACTAAAGAATGCACGAGTGTGACTCTCGTTGCAGGCCCCATTCTATAAGAAAGGGTGATCCTTGGCTCATTGACCGTTTTGGTTTGTACCTCCAAAACATTAGAGGAGAGGTCCCAAGAGACTTCTCTAGCACCAATAGGTTTGGAAACCTTAAAGGTAATGTATAAGAAGACACCTCTGGTTCATTAAGATTAATAATAAATCCATGAACATTGTAATTTTATATTTTTTTGGATATATTTTAGCTTTGAAAATTTGAAAAATTACACATGATAACTTTGATACTGAGTGCAGTGCATGGTAGTCTTCTTGCTTAGTTGTAAGTTGATGAATGGATTAAATAGATGTTTGGCAATGAACCATTAGAATGGTCAATTAGAAACTTGATCCCATATTTGGTACACAAATGTTTGATATTTGATCTTTTGAATGATTTTTTTTCAGAAACTTGATTCCATGTTTGATGAATGATCTTGGATGACTGAAGTGTTTAGATGCTTGTATTTGTTTTGCACTAATTTATTTGCAAGTGATCATGTCCTTCCTAGCCCTCATGAGACTTATCCCTGATTCAATTGGAGGAAGGTGCCAAGGTTTCTCACTTAGTGAAATCTAATGTTCTTGTTTTTATATATCAGTTTTTAAGGCTAGGAAGATCATGGAGTGCATGTGTTACTTTTTCTTATTTCCAGATTACATGATGAAGTTATATTTAGTATTAAAAAATATATGCTAATCCATATGTGGATGTGCATTAATTTGATTCATGTGCTTAATGATGAGGACATCACCCAACGCTTGTTAATCCTCAATATATCTTGGATGAGTATGTCTTATTAGTAGGTGTCTTCTTATGTTGACCTTGTTGATGATGAATCCTGAGTTTTTTTTTGCATGTTTGGAGGTGTTTTGAGTTCATTTTGATAATTTTAGATGGTTTAGGTATCTATGGAAACTTTTTTGGAGGCATCCATAGGTTTTGGACCTCAAAATAAGCATCTTTATTTTTGGCTCTAACAGGCAAGACGTCTCCCCAATAGCTAAAATGTCTCCTTAGCAGCTAAGATGTCTCCTCCATGACATCTCGCCTAATTCCAAGACATCTCCTCTAACATCTTTTCACTCAAGAAAGACATCCCCTATTTCTCCAATACATCTCATACAAATTTTAATAGACATCAAATTGAATGGTAAATTAGAGGAAAGATGAAAGGTCATACCAAGAAGCTATAAAAAGGCATAAGAGGCCTAAGGCTAATGAGCCTAACTAGAGGAAGTAGGTTGGTCTTAAGGAGAAGGCTAGTCCAAGAGAGAAGACTAATCTTTTATGATTTTATGTAAGGAGAGAGCTTATGCAAGAGGAATTTTAGAGCTTGTGAAAGAAGAGTTTGAGTGAGAGGCAAGGGAAAGCACTTCAGAAAGGTTGAGAGAATGTCTTGTAAGTGTCTTGTTTGGAGTTTTTAACTTCATTTTGAGAAATTAAAGATTAATAGAGGAAATATGTGGCCTCTAAGATGCATATCTCTCATGGTCCCTTCGTCTTTCCTCATTATGATCCCTCAATCTTCATTCTCTCTTGTTAGAATCTGTAAATGAATGTAAGGAAGAAGATGAAGGAGTTGAAGAACAATGCTAGTTGGTTCTCCTTCTGTGACTCATTGATTCATTCATTTTATATTTAATCAAGGTTTTAGGCCTTGAGTTTCTCCTAAGTCTAGAGTCTTTCTTATCTCTTCCAAAAGCTTCTACAAGAGCTGAATGCAACTTGATCTTAACGAGATCTTCAATGTGACAGATTGGTGTTTGAGAATGGGACCCATGAGTTTGATAAAGCTTCTTAGTTTGGAATATGGCATGGTCTCTTTCTTCTAGGATAATGGTTTGATGTGCTTTCTTTTCCTTATCTTGCTCATTTCTTATCTCCATGATGGCATCCCTTCTTACCTATGCTTCCATTGGTTGGTATGACCTAGTCATGTATTTGGTGATCTTGTAGCCTTCTTTCACATGGCCAAGGTTTGACCTCATAAGGTTTTCTTGAAGCATTGATGGTGCTAAACATTCTAATGGAAAGACAATATGATCCTATAAACCTATCCATTTGAGTTATTCATCCTAGTAAAAAACACATGTGAAGTTAGGATAGTAAAAATCAGTGTGAGCATAGGATATCTTGGTTTACATCGGTGCACTTCAATCTTCTTCATTATAATCCTTATTAGGACCTTTATTATATTTAGTAGTAGGTGGATATTTTTTCTTAGTTGTAAAAGCCATGTTAACTATTTGACACTTGAGTGTGTATTTTTTGAGAAAATTATTTTAATTTTGAGAAATATTCTTGATAATATTTAATATAATGAACTTTGTAAAATAAACTAGTAAACATTGACATGTCCCTGACAACAATACCAATGATGAGTTGTTCAATATTCAAACACTCAACCATACAAGCCATGAGTATTTACATGCAACTTGATCATAATTTGTGGATGGATAATGTAAATATACTAGTAGTTGATATTTTGTTCCTAATTTTTGTTTTCTCAAGTAGAGTCAGGAAAATGCAAGTTTTGTGGTTCAACTTTTAGTGAGCTCTATGATATGCTGATTGATGAAGAATCAAAGTGTCATGTTAATAGGCCCTCGTTGACATGGCCTTGTTGATAGGCTGTTGTTGATGCAACCCCTTCTACATGGTGTTTTCCCATCAATGGGGTCACGTTGACGTAGTGTTTGCTACATTTATGGTACCTCGTTAATGCAACTACACAATAAAATCTATAAATACATGCTCACCCACCATGTTTATAGTACGTCTTGTCATAGTTGTAGTAGAGCTCTTTTGGTTTTATCATTTAAGAGTTATAATATTTTCCAAGTGCTTGAAGCAGGAGTTATTGAGTGTACGAATCTTTATTTGAGCACTATTGTACTTGAGCACAACAATGTGTGTAGCAATAAAGATGAGCTTTCTAATAAACCTTGTAGCACTTTAGCTAGATTAAATGTTTTATTCATGCATTTAATGTTTTATGCAATTTCACTTAATTATTTTAAGTAATTAAGCTAATTAAGCTAAACTAAGCTAGCTAAGGAAAAGAAAAACTTAATGTTTTCAACCATAACTGTCAAGGGGACTTCCCAATCATTATGGAAATGTCATGGCTAAGCATTATTGATGCAAGAATGGGCATCAGAGATCTTTCCATGGAAATATCTAAGGAAAATGCATTTGAAAAGATCGAGAAGAAGTGAGTTCCATGCATCGCGTATAGCAATACCAAGTGTAATTACATGAAGAAACTTTGGTTAGTGAAATGAGCATTTATTTCTACATGCAGGAAATGTGCACATGAAGTAGATATTACAAGATGTCTATATGTAGCAACCACAAAACAAGAGGACACCCAGTGGTTGACCACTAATTCTGAAAGCAGCACAATATGCATGGAACCTACTGAGAGCCTGACATGCACTTATGTCATAAGCATGAATGAACTCAAGCAAGTTCATCACTAACTCTTTAATGATCAAAATGATGATACCAATTGGGGAGAGTTGGAGATCCCTGAGAGTTTCAAACAAGAGCCCCTAGAGTTGAAAGCTCTACTTGTTGGCCTGAAATATGCATTCTTGAAAAAATGGCAAGCTAATCATACTTAATACCAAACTTGCTCCTAAGCAAAAAACAAAACTGTTAAAAGTGGTCAATAGATGGCCAATAGCCTTTGCTTGATCATATCTTGAACTCACTAGAATTAATCCATAGATATGCTAGCACTGCATTTATACTAATCCATCTATGAAGCCAAGGAGGCAACCACAATGGTGGTTGAACCCAAAATTTGGATAGAGGAGATTGAGTAATTCCTTATGAAAGAGTTCATCTATCCCATTGTGGATATCGAGTGGGTTAGCCCACTTGTTATAGTATTAAAGAGAGATGGAAAATAGTGGATTTGTATCAACTTCAAGCTATTAAATGTGGCAACATTCAAAGATCATTTTCCATTGCCATTTGTTGATCAGGTGTTGGACACCATATATGGGCATTGCTATTACAATTTTTTCGATGGTTATAGTAGCTATAACCAAATCTAGATTGCACCAAAAGATGAGTTCAAAACAACATTCATGAATCTCTAGGAAACCTTTGCATATCGCAAGATGCCTTTTGGTCTGTGCAATGCTCCTGCCACTTTCCAACACCTAGTTTTAAGCATATTTTAGTAGAAAATCAGTAGTGGATTAAAAGTATTTATGAATGGCTTCTCCACTTATGGTGCTACATTCAAGCAAGCCTTGGAGCACCTTGATCAAGTACTCAAAATTTGCATGAAAATAAACCTGTAGCTTAATTGGTAAAAGAGCCATCTCATGGTCTAAGAAGGCATTGTATTAGGGTACAAAATTTTATAGGAAGGAATTGAGGTAGACCCTAAGAAATCACCCACCACCAAGAAACCATCAAAGATGTTTGGTCATTTCTTGGACACACTAGCTACTATCGGCAATTTATAGAGAATTTCTCTAAGATTGCAAAACTATTGGTCAAACTAACTAAGAAAGATGCTCCATTCACCTAGATCAAGGAATGCAAAAATTCATTCTATAGCCTTAAGTAGAAGCTCATAGGAACTCCAATTCTATGAGTACCTAACTAGTCTAGACCGTCTCATATAATGATAGATGCATCTAACTACACCTTGGGAGATGTGCTTATGTAGTTGGATGATAAGAAACATCCATATTACATCCATTGCTCAAGTCAAAGCATTGTGGGTGCACAGTTGAATTACACCACCATAGAGAAAGAACTTATGGTGGTGGTGTATCCTCTAGAAAAGTTTAGGTACTATGTGATTGCATATAAAGTATTTGTACACATTGATCACAGTGTCATCCACTTCCTCACGAACAAGCCAATGGTGAGACCTTGTGTCATATGGTGGCTAATGATCTTTTAGGAATTCAATCTCACAATGGTAGATCAAAAGGAGACTAAGAATGTGATCACTAATCACTTGTTTTGATTACAATGGATAGCAAAGAGGAGGAGAGCCTACTCTTTGACCAATTTCCTAATGAACTCCTCTTTATTGTTGTAATAAATGAACAAATACCCATAAAACAAAAATGATATGATGGCATCCTCACTTATCTTCTCACTCAAGAGATGCCACAAGGCCTAGGCTATAGGAAGAAACAAAATTTTATTCATTAGACCAAACACTTTATAGAAATTAACAGATTACAAGGTGTGCATCGATGACCTTGTTTGTTGGTGTGTACTTGATGCTAATCAACTATGTGTTCTCTAGGATGCTTACGAAGGCCCTTGCGGAGGCCACTATGTAGGAAGATGCAAAGTCATAAAAATCATAATGGTAGGATACTATTGGCCCATAATCTTTAGAGATGCTCACTAGTTTGTCTGATCTTGTGAATGCTACCAATGAGATGCTGGGATGACTACATGAAGGGAGGATCCTCAACAGTGGATTTAACCACTATAACCCTTTGACATATGGGGCATTAACTTCATGGGTCCCATTACACCCATGTTAAATGAAAAGGCATATATAATCATCGCCATTGATTATTGTACCAAATGGGTAGAAGTAGCAACCATCACTGACTGTACATAATCCATTGTTACTCGATTTGTATAACAAAATGTTGTGAATAGGTTTGGAGTGCCACGTGCATTGATTTCTGACAAAAAAACCCATTTTACAGGTGTTACTTTTCACAAGCTTATGCAATTCTTAGGGGTTAAACATAAATTAGCAACACCTTATCACCCCCAAGCCAATGATCAAGTAGAGGTTACTAACAAGAATATCACAAAGATTTTAACAAAAATTGCTAGCAGATATAGGAGAGATTGGAGCAAAAAACTCAATGATTTCCTTTTGGCCTACCACTTAACATGGAAACTCCATATTGGGTACTCTCCCTACGAGTTGGTGTATGGAAAACTTCCAATGCTCCTGATTCAATTCAAGCTTTGTACACTCTCAATGACCTATGACTTGGATCTTAACCTAAGTCTGGCACAAAAAGAAAGATTGATCAACCTAAATGTGCTAGAAAAAAATCAATTGGTAGCCCTATCCTTAAATGAAGTGCATAAGGCATTCAACAAACAATGTCATAACCTTAGAATACAAAAAAAGAAATTTCAACTAGGAGATAAGGTTATCTATTAGAATCCTACACATGTACCTCAATGAACCAAATTTCAAACATTGTAGAAAGGGCCTTATATAATTGATGAAATATTTTCTTCTAGGATCATGATCATATACAAACTTGAAATCCTAGAAAAGAAGCAACTAGTCAATATCCAATAGAGAAAGCATTTCCACAAGACCAAGCAAGCCAATGCAATAAATACCTCAACAGATGAACAGTCGCAATCAATTTTTTAGATCTTCTCTTTTCAACTCAATTATGGGGGAGATGGCCATTTGTGCTAATCATATATATGGCTCCTTAGTTTTTCTATTTTTTATTTTACACATTCTTATTTTTTGCAAATTATTATTTTACACCTTTTTAATTTTTAAAACTTTTTCATATCATCATTAGTACATTTAAAGTTTTCTTAAATATTTTACATTTTCTTATATATTTTACTTTATTTTAGTGTAATTTTCTAATTTTTGTTAATAAACATAATTTGTACCAACATGACACAGTGGTGCTATAGCTACTGCTAATGGTGGTTTGTGCTTAATGTTTTGTTTGCTAATGTCTAGTTTCTATTTTTGAATTTTTATACTAATGGTTAAAACATGGTTTCTTTTTCATAGAATAAGCAATGAGTCCACATCATCCACCCATCCACAAACTCTATGGTTTTTCTTATTTTGGAAGTATAAGGTCCCTTTCATTAAATAAACTTTTAATAAATTTGTGACCTTAGTAGTTTCTAGAATTAAGAAGGATTCAAAGGTTTGCACAGGGTGTGGCTTCAAAGGGACTTAATACTCTTTGTACTCTTCTACTTACTTGAGTACATGAGTGATTTTAGAGACTTCTTACCATTACATGTCCATCAATAATAGAAAGTTGAATAAGTCTTTGCATGATGTGGTTTCCATCCAAATATTCTAGAAAAAAAGAGAGTAAGACAAACAAACAAACAAAAAAATGGTGGAAATTCAAAGCACATCCCTTATACAAATAAATGAGATACAAGCACTAGTTATGGGACTAGAAAAACATGTTAGCCATGATTGAAGGTCCCTTCTAACTAAGGACCTCTTTTACTTCTTGCTTCTCTTTTCTTCTCTTTAAGGAATGGTGGTTATTTTGTGGGAGAACTCTTGTGTCTCAAGGGGGTGGATCAGTCTTCGAGCAGTGATGCAAAGTCATTGCAAGTGCTTGGTTTTGTTTTGAACTAAGGTTGGATATTTTGTCCACATTCTCCATCATCTGTCCATGTTGCCCATGATTCACCTCACTACCAGTGTCCATGTTTTTATTCGGTGATTTTGTCTAATGTACTTGAATTCCTTAGTAGAATCTTCTTGATTTTGGTCCTTAACTTCTATCAACCATTAATTGCCTACGAAGCCCACTAACTCCGTAGGTTGAGGTTGTGTAAGGGAAAATAAGGCATGTGCCTACTATGGAAAGGATCCACTTGCATATCTCTTGGTTAAATTCATTAAGTACCTTATTCTTAAGCATTCTTGAAATTAAAATCTTTTGTACATCTATCTTCTACATCCAACCTTGTGCTCTTTTACATATTTTCTTTAATTCATACATTCTCTATCAAATTTTTGAACTTTCAAAGATCTTCTTCAATGATTTCATCATATTCTTGGCTTTTCTAGAACTCCCTAGACCCCAACTTCATTAAAAATGCCTTATATTTTTTGAAATATTCAAATTTGAAAATTTTATTTATGAACCCCATAAATGGGGCCCCGTCAATGAAGCCCATGTGTATATGAGGCCTTGTATACATGACACTATCGATGTAGTGCAAAAATACTATAAATGTGCATGAGCCCCCATAGAAATTTTCACATTTGCTCACAAATGCCAAAGGAGTTTTTGCAGTTTTCAAAACC
Source organism: Gnetum montanum (assembly GCA_015680685.1). Lineage (NCBI taxonomy): Eukaryota > Viridiplantae > Streptophyta > Gnetopsida > Gnetales > Gnetaceae > Gnetum > Gnetum montanum. The sequence goes on along the minus strand of MNCI01011534.1, from coordinate 35,200 downwards.
TAGAACCTTCCAAAGCCCATAACTTTCTAATTGTTTGTCCGAATCACTTTGTTCTTAAATCCTATCACTCCCAAAGATAAGCTTTTATTCGTGGGGGCCACAAATATGCCATTTTTTATAGAAACGTTTTTACCATTTTTCTAACTCTCACAAAGGTTAAACTAAGAAATTAATATTTAAACACCAAATTATAGAAGTTAAACCTTTCCAACAAGCTCCGATTACACTTATAATAAAAATTAATTAACAAAATAATAATAAAATAATCAATCTACCATGGTCTAACCATAACCAAGTGTAACTAATTAATTAGATAAGTTATCCAAAAAAATTCTAAGTTACACATTATATCTACTAATCCACGAATGTGTTGTGACCACAGATGGCACCAGAAGGCAAACACACACAAGAAGGATAATCATCTAAACCAAGGGAGAAATGGCCAAGCATAGGAAGGGGTTAAGAATAGGCCCAAGAAGAACCAATTACAACTCATGCCATGAGAGCTCTTAGGGAAGAGACTGAAGTGGAATCTATTCGTCAGATTCTAGAATAAGTTGTTGCAATAGAACATTCCCACTGGGATGAGGCACCAACTCAGCAAGTAAACCTTGAGGAGACCTTGACAGAGGCCTACCTAAATCAAATTAGATCAAGAAAGGTCCAAAAGGCAATTCTCCAAGAGTTGAAGTTTAACTCTTTCTTAGAGCAAGCACCTAAAGAGGTGTAAGACCAATTGAAGAACTCTCCCATGTGGCCAGTTATCACTTCTAGTGGGGAGTGGTATATGGAGAGACATTTTTATTTTAAAACAATAGGCAAGCCAATTCAACAATCAAAATGAAGGACATTTTAGTGTCCTACTTGGTGCAAGCCATTGCAGAGGCACTTGGGTTGCTTGAAACTAGGGCAAATCTCACTAAGATTTTGATGTAAGTGGATCCTAGCATAAAAAAGGAATGGGTTCAGCAGTGCTATGGTGTCGACTATAGGGAGTATGGTACTATCACACTAACAAAAATAATCCACTACAAGATTGTAGCATTTCACCTAAACTCCATGGTGAGGCCCACCAAGATCACTACCTTTTCTACTCGTGTGATGAGAGATGAGGTACCCCCTATGCCCAACCATAAAAATCACAAGCATTCACGCATGATCTGGTCAAATTCTATGCATGGGACTAGTTGTGGCATCTAGATTGTTATGTCTTGATTGTAATTTACTATCTTCCCACTTGGACTAGTGGTCGGTTTGTCACATATGGTTTAGTCTAGAATGATGCATATGATTCTTGATGTTGTTTCTATCTTATGCTCCTCTTAACAATAATTAAGACATTAATTATTTAACTAATTAATAATGAAAAGTAAAGTCTAAACTAGTCTACGTGTGATGAGTGTCCATTCCCAACTTGCCGTACACATCCTAAACCCACGTATCCACTACTAGGATTACTAGGTGCTATGCTACTAGGCAAACCAAGCAATAACACTATTTGAATTACTAAGCGAGTATGTGTTTACGCTCAAAACTGGTTGTGCTCATTCTACCAATTCATTAATATGCATGGAAATATAAACTTTAACTAAGTACATGAAAAATAAATCTAATCTAAGTCAAAGTTCTACAATTAATAAGAATTAATCTCAATCTTATTACCATTCATGGAATGTATCTAGGTACATTGCCACTCGAATAAGACATCATACAACTAACTCATATCCACACTGTAGGCACTCACTAACTATTCTCTAAGACTACAAAATAAAACTGCAAGAATTTGGCTACTCTATTGACTAAACTATGCCAAAACCATGTGCTCAAGTGCTATATTTATAGGTCAGCACATATCCCATGATATTGAATATCCAACACTACTTCTTGGGTCTTATCTAGTATTCAATATTGGAGCCAAGAAAAATATAGTTCATCATAGCCCCAGGACTAAATGAAAACTCATTATAGAGTGAACAAAAGGAGAAATAAGTCCCTTACAAAATATTGGGAATGTATGGGATTATTGACTAATATGCAAACTACTGACTAACTTTGAATGTTGCATTACAAAATGTTATTCAAGTGGATACATACAAAATGATAGAGTGAAAAGAAGACTAGAAAAACCTTAACGATTACAAAACTTGCAAAGGTCTTCAAGAATTCACTAAATATGATTCTTCTTGTTGCTATTAGTGGTGGTAGACTTTTAACCTTGATTGTTATGTTGATGCTTCTCTAGTTATGTAGAACATTCTTAAAGGGTGGACTAAAATTTCTTCTCATTGTCCCATGGATCTAGCAAACATGTGATGCTTGAGCTGCTATCTTGTATGTGCTATGATTTGTCCATGGACATATCCTTCATTTTCCCCCTCTTGGCTTTGTTTTCATGCCTAGCAAAAATAACTTCTTCCTTAGGCATTTCTTGTAGCATCACCTGTAGTCACCAAAGGATCAAGATTAGTTTTGGTAAATTTTTCCTTAATAATCAGCCCTCTTTGGATCCCATAGTCTACATTTAAGCACAAGGTGATTACATCATACTATGCCCAAGGCTATGAGATAACTAAAATCATCAAGTTGTTCACATTATTTTGATCAATTATTATTAGTTACCAAGATGTTCGAAAATAGGATGTTAGAAAAAATTCAAAGCGAACATCCCTAGCCCCCATGACTCGTAAGCATAACTCTGGAAGCACATAAATTTTTGAATAATTAAAACCAAAGGTCTAATTTAGAAGATTGCTAAGAAATATCAATGGATATGGAAATAGAAAAGTAGGAAAATTTAATGAAATGAACGAAAATTAGTCCCAAAATTATGCATAAATTCAAAGAAACTATCATTGATGTTCGAGAAGATGTGAAGGTTAGTTCAAAGCCATGATCAACAAAATTTATGTAAGTGGATCCTCCCCAAAGCAGGCTCCTGCCATAATGCCCTTACATAACCACTTCTATAGATGTCTGTGGCCACCCGAGAAGTTAAATGTAGACCATGCCTTTGTTCCAAACAACACATAACTACCATGGATGGGATGTTGCACTATGCTACATAAAACCAAAAGGCTCATAATCACATGCAGTAGTGAGGTGAATAATGGGATGAGAAAGGATTGTAAAGATTGGGATGTAAGATACCTGACCATGTCCACAATAGGTTCTTGTGAAAACTATGATTAAAATTATCAACATACGTATTTGTCCAAGTTCTAACCAAGTCCATACCATGAACAATGACCTCACATTGATGTGTTCCTTCTTGCCGACCACCATGAGTCCATAACCACCTCAAAGAATAATCATCACTCCAAAAAGAGAAGAAAAAGAAGAAGGAAGGGCCTTAGTTAGAGGGACACCTTTAGGCATGGGTAACATGTCTTTCCAACCCCATAACCAGTGCTTGCAACCCATTATTGTGTCTAAGGGGTATGCTTTGAATTTCCATTATTGTTTTTTTTTCTCTTTCTTTGTTTTATTATTATTATTATTATTATTATTGAATGGGAATCACACCATGCAAAGATAGAGCTTCCTTTTTATTGGTCAATGAAGGAGTGATGATACATTCCAAGAGGATTCATAAACCACATAAATGAAGTCAAGAAGAAAACCCAACAGGTCCCCTTGAGGTCACATCCTTTTCCATTCCCAGTTGGTTGTTCCCTCTTTCTTCAAGGTATAATGATCATTCATTAATTTTAGTTTCATGAAAGAAGAACCAGATTTTTTCCATGAAAAAGACCTTTTATTCATAGAACTGGAGGGATGTATGAGGTGGTCTCACTACTTTACAAAATTACTTACCCACTCATCTTGATAGCATAGCACAAAAACCCAACACATAGCATTGAATTTTGCATCATAATTGGCAATATTATTACCAGGAGCATAAAAAAACATTTATAAAACATAAATAAAATGACTCCAGAAAAGAGAAAAATATAAATAAAAGAAAAATATTGGAAATGGAAAACATATTAGGAATCAAAATTTTTTGGAAAAAATAGGAAAATGATAAAAAATTCTAAAACAAAAAAGTGAAAAACAATTATTAGTTCTTAAACCAAGATGGAGCATCTTCCCCATGACTAATCTGATGGCCACACATTCAAGAGATGGACCACACAATCCCCTGGTTATACACCACTAGCCTTCCATCTATCACCATTATTGATTTAATTAATCATGTGGTAGCATATCTAACATTGATGATAGTCTCATTTAGATCATTTGGAAATGTATCTTCATTTCAACTTGAAGGTATTTTTGTTTTGGGGGATCCAAATGTGTTTGCTTCTTCTTCTTGAATTTTTTGTTTTAATTTTGAAGTCTCCATGTTTAATATCCTTTTTAGCATTATCGGAGTGTAAGATATCTATGTCTAATTCCTATGTTTGGTCCATTTTCTTAAGTCTAGAACTAACAAGTAGATCAATTGCATTCATGCATCTTTGAAATAATTTTATATTCTCATTTTCAAGCTACTAGGTGTCTTCTAGTTTAGTGGCTACTATGTAGACTTATTTTTTCTCACATACTTATTCCTTAGCTTTATTGTGGGTTGCGTTAATATTTTGAATTTCTGGTCCACAATTACATCCTTTATCATTATTAGTAATGCATGGATTCTTTTGTCTCTCGACAATGATAGATTTATCGTTTATGTCTTATGTTAAAGTGGAAATGAGTGTTGGCTTTTCTGTATGATTAGGAGACATTGTTCCAGCAAGGAAGGTGTTACACTAAATTTGCCTTGTGTTGGTTTTGATTTGCTAGTAGGTCTACGTGATTTGTGCTTGTGTGAGAAAACTACCCTAAAGAAAGGATGTTTTTGAAGTTATGGCTAAGATCTACTAGTCTTATCATTTCCATGTATGTACATAGCACAAGTTGCATTCTTTCATTAATGTTGTGGTGTCAAACCTTACTTTGTTGTCGGAAGTGACATATGGTGGAGGGAAGTATGAGAATATTGAGGATATGATGGAGGATGACAGGCATATGGTGGCAATCCTTCAATAGATGTCATGGGCCAATGATATTCAGGAGAGTGATAGTAATGATTCAAGGTAGAGGAAGTGGAACTAGTCGAGGAAATAAGTTGTTGAATGTAATATTTGTACGAGTCTAGCTAGCTATAAGGGTAGTGTTGGTTTGATGATGGCCTCCCCCACAACCATGGGTTTTGCCACTATGTTTGATAATAGTTTTGAGGCTGATGAGAATTCCCACAAGGATAGTACAATTGGTTGTATGATTATCTATAATTACCTTGTGAGAAAGGTAATTTCCTAAGCATTTACTTTTGTACGAACTTGAGATTCAATGCAAAAGCCCAATACTCATGTAGATGTAACATGATTGGGCAATAGCCCTTTGGATGGTCATATATGCATATTTAACATCCATAATCTTCTTTGGTGGTTGAGTCTATATCCTCTTCTTCTACAACCATTTTTTCTTTTAGCCAATTAGTGTTCTTACCTATCTCTTGCTCTCTTTTCCTCATTTTGTTATGGTCACTTGATTTGTTTTGCATTACTTTCTCCTCTATGATTTCTATGCAAGTTGTAACTTTCTCATTTTACCATTCTGTCATTTTATCCAACTTTTCTTTGAGCTTATCAATAAACTTTTGTATTAGCAAGGTTTGTTGTGAAGTCAGCTCATCAAGAGATGCCTCTTTTTCCTCATCATCGATATGGACCCTTTTCTTTTGAAGAGTTGGGTCCCAGTTATTTTCCTCTACATTCTCTTGTTTACATAGCTCTCCTTCTTTTTTTGCCACCCATTTAATTAGCCTTTGTATCTAACAAACTTTTAGTTCATATAACTAACCTTGGTCATAAATCCCAAGGGTATTTCTCGTTTCATTACAAAGCCCATCTATGATATGGAAAAGTTACTCTTTTTGAGAGAAATCATGGCTAGGACATCTATGTAGTAGCGAATAGTATCTATCCAAGGCCACATCCAAGGGTTCATGATTTTCTTGCTTCCACCCTTGATTTGTTTTCTTAGGTTAGAAACTCTCACATAGGTTTGGTATTTTTCATTGAAAAGTTCTAGCATTGTGGACCACTGGTGGATGGAACTTGGTTCCAACAATCTATACCAACTTTTAGCTTCATCTATTAGTGTCCTAGGGAAGAGCTTAATTTTTCACCACTTATTTTTGATATTTTGCAAGACACATGCATCATGGAATGTTTGTAAGTGATGTTGTGGATTAGAATTAAAGCCTCCTCTAAATTTAGAAATTTTTTTTCTGTTAAGCCATTTGATGCAGTTGTCCCTTTGATGCCTTTGGGGTATTTGAACCACCTCCTTAATCTATGTTAGGCCCCTAATAGCTAGGTTCATCTATACCAGACATGTCATGGTGATAATCTATATTTCTATTCATCCAATTGTGATGATCTTTCCTATGCTTATTTTGATGTCTTTGATTCTACCCTTGGGTTCAATTTCTATTTTTATCTTGACCCCATAGTGGAGCTCTATATCTATACCTATGTTCATCTTCATTAGAACTAGACATTGAAGAGGGAGAGGAAGATGAGGAACTAGGAGAATTACCATGGCTCCTATAGTTCTACCCATGGTCCATTGATTTATCTTTTCTAGGTTTAGAGAAGGTCCTAGGCCTTGATATCCTTCTTGATCTAGGACTTACTTCATCTCCTTTGGGATTCTTTGCATTAGTTGAACATAGTCTTTAAGTGTAGTAAGGGTTTAAATGAGCATAGGAAACACCTGCTTGAGGTTGTGCACTTCAATTTTCTTCAGTATAGATCCTATCATTTATCCTATGAGTGCTTTCATCATGTGATGTAGTCTTGGTCCTATGTGAAGAAGAGATGATTTTACTCAATAACGTGTGACTTAAAATATTAATATTTTCTAAAAGATAGATCGTTAATACCTTTACAATGATCATGTATAATATAACTAATTTAGATAACTAGCACCATCCTCGATAGTAGTGCCAATGATGAGTGGCAAGATACCCCCTACACCCAACCATATGAATCACAAGCGTTCATGCACAATCTGGTCAAATTTCATGGATGGGACTAGTTGTGACATCTAGATCGTTATGTCTTGATCATAGTTTGTTGTCTCCCCACTTGGACTAGTGGTAGCTTTGTCACGTATGGTTTAGTCCAAAGTGAGCTATATGATTCTTGATGTTGTTTCTACCTTATGCTAGTCCTAACGATAATAAAGAAATCAATTATTTAACTAATTAACATTGGAAAGTAAATTCTAAACTAGCCTACATGTAATGTGTTCATTCCTAGCTTGTTGTACACATCCTGAACCCACGTATCCACTATTGGGATTACCAAGCACTATGCTACTGAGAGAACCAAGCAATAACGCTGCTAGGATTACCAAGCAAATATGTGTTTATGTTTGAAACTAGTCATGCTCATTCCACCAATTCATTAATATGCATGGAAACATAAATATTAACTAAGTACATGAAAAGTAAATTGCATGGAAAGTAAATCTAATCTAAGTCAAAGTACTCTAATGAATAAGAATCAATCTCGATCTTATTATTTTCATGGAATGTGTTCAGGTACATTGCCACTCAAATAAGATGCCATAAAACTGATTTAGATCCACACTACGGGCACTCACTAATTGTTCTCTAAGACTATAGAATAAAACTACAAGAGTTTGGCTAATCTATTAACTAAACTATGCCCAAACCATATGTCCAAACACTATATTTATAGGTCAGCACACATCCTACAATATTGGATATCTGACATCACTTCTTGGACCTTGATATCAGGTATTCGATATCAGATATCTGAGATTAAAGCTAAGGAAAATATAGTTCATCACCATGCATGTGCTACTCTAAGTGGAAGACTCACCATCAACCTTCCATAGCTAATCTATTTGGAGATAGAGAAATGATTCAAGAGGAATGAACATGGAAGTAAGGTACTCCCCTTCCCATGCCTTATCAAAAATCTATGCCAAAAGAGAGGAATAGTTCACTACACTAACAATGTTGTTTGACGTACTCTAACCACTAATTGGATAGAGATGATGAAGGATAAAATGCCTGCAACAATAATCTAAGAAGAGGAGCAGCAATCACCACCTCCACTTGCCTCTCAAAAAATTGTGTTAGACATCGCTACAACATCCCAATAGTTGCATGAGTACCAAGAATGGCTCTTGAGTGAGCAAGAGCAACAAGCAAGCATGAGTGGTGGAGATCCATTTATGTACCGATTAGCAATGAGTCACCTGAATGAGATGGTCTAAATAGTTAGACTGATGGAGGGAGGTGGATCCATTTTCTCATTCCAACAAATGCAATTGTCCATGACATCCGAGTGTCAAAGAGGTAAAGGTATCTCTCTTAGAATAATAAAAAATCCTAAAGATTTCTAGAAATGCTACAATCTTCTCCATGTGCTTGGAGGAAGGTGAGGGGGAAATAGTACTAGTGATTTAGTAATAGGGGCAAGACATACTAGCTGAGGTGGTTGCTAATAGAATCACTGAAACCCTCAATGCACCTACAACATCTATACCAGACATCACTACACTTAAAGATGTGTAGATATCCATAGGAACCATAAGCAGCAGATTAAGCATAGCATAGCATGAAAAATAGCTAGACCGATTGGTAGGAATCAAGCAACCACTTCTGGATTTCTTTAACCTTTTGGATAATATCACTGCAACCTAGTTGGAGCTGCTAGAGGTAAGGGGAAAGAGTATTATATTGGAGGGGAAACTCAAAATAGCCAAGGAGCTGAATGAATGCTTGGCTACAAAGGTTGTTGAATTAAGAGCCTAGATTGCTGACCCTACATTTCTCAACCCAACATTGACAAGAGATGAAGCTCTTAAATAGCTTCACACCAGGTTGAAAGGGGTTGAGGATGCAATGGAGACAACAATGTTCTATCAATCGTTGGCAGAGGCCATCCAACATAAAATTCAGAAGGCCTTGGATATGACCTGCCAGAAGAATGTGCAGTTGACCACAAAAAACCATTGCCTACAAAATGTTGATGCACATATACAACAATTGACTGATTTTATCCATCAATAGCATGAGCAACTAGCTAGAGAAAGCATAGAGTTAAGGAGATTGGCAACCAAGAACAAAAGCCTTTTCATGGAGGAGGTCCATGCCCTTCGCTAAAAGACTGTAATAGAGGTAGCCACATGGAAATCAGAGGCTCTCAAATTCAAAAGATTCAAGGATCACTATAGAGACCAGGTTGGCCTACAAAAGAAAGTAAATGAAAAACACATTCAAATGGCAAAGGCAAAGTTGAACAAGATCCTCTAGCAACTCCAACAAGGATGCGACATATGGAAACCCATCATTGCTGGGATTAATCAATACAATAAAGCAAAAATTTTCCTAAAGGAGTTGGAAATAGAGGAAATGATGGAATATATGGAGCTTGCCAATCTCCGGCACGCAAACCTAGCTATGTTGACTATCAAACGATTATGGTCAGAACTAGAAAAGCAAGTGGCCAACTTGTACTTGTTATACAAGGTTGAGTTCAAGCACCACAAGGACACTAAGAAAAAGCTTGCAAAGGCAAATGCTAAAGTTGAGGTTCTCAAGGGTAAATATACCGATCAGAGATCCACTATTGAGAATCTGGCTAAAAGAATGAATGACTACTAGGAGCTACAAAACACAGTCAAGGAATTCGATGTTAAACACAAACAATTCGCTACCTAGTTTATCAACATTAAGGAGTTGTTCCTAATAATTCCCTAGTTGTGGGATATCCCCATTCCAACTCACATTGGCAATGCTGCATGGGTTGTGAATGACTCCCGAAGAAAAGAGGAGAAGATGAAGGCATTACTAGATGCCTTTCACCATCCACTGGAGGTAGCAACTATAGCAGGACAACCATAGTTGCCTCAGGCACTGCATGCACCTAAAGTTGGCAAAGATCCTTCAGAACCTCCACCATCTAGGCTTGTTTGATCTTCTTAACCACCTTCATGCCATCAAAGGATGTGTTGTCTAGTTGGAGTAGTCATGTCATGGTGTTCAATTTTGTTTCATGAACACCACAAATTTTTGTAATGATGTCGATCTATACAATTGGGCATTCAGTTTTGTTGTTAATTTTGTTATGTCAACCATTAATCAATAATCTCATACCTTCATAATTTTGTAAGGGAACTCAAGGACAAGTTTTCATTCAGTCATGGGGGTATGATGAAGTGTCAAAGTGTTGCATCGATGGGCCCTCATTAACGTGGCCTTGTTGATGGACCCCCATCAGCATAACACTATCTATGTTTATAGCATGTCTTGTCATAGTTGTAGCAGAGCTCTTACAATTTTGTCATTTTAGAGTAAGAATATTTCCCAAGTGCCTGCAATAGGAGTCATTGAGTGAATGGATCTTTATTCAAGCACATTTGTACATGAGCACAACAGTGTGTGCAGCAATAAAGACAAGCTTTCTAATAAACCTTGAAGCACTTTGGTTAGATTAAATGTTTTATTCATGCATTTAATGTTTTATGCAATTTCACTTAATGCTTTCAAGTAATTAAGCTAATTAAGCTAAACTAAGCCAGCTAGGTTAAATAGCAATTGAGCAAGCACATAAGTACAACCACTTAAAGAATGTGCATGATGCTTGGTAATCCCAAAAATGCTTAACATTTGGTAACCCAGCAGCATTATACGTGTTTAGGATGTGTACAAAAAGTGGACCAAATACTTATGTTAGGATCAGTTAGAGATTAATTAATTTGTTAGATTAAATTAGCCATCAAATTACTTCATGCCTCTATTTTAAGCACCAAGAACATAAACATAAAATAATAAAAATCATATGCCTTGATTACACTTAACCATACCTTTGTACATCACAAGTGTAATTGGGAAGACAACAAATGACTGTTAGGGCAAGTTCACTTACTAAAAGCTAATGCACACAAAGACGAGGAGTCCACGAAATTCAACTAGATCATGTGTGAATGCTTAGTAATTTGTATGATTGAGTGTAGAGGTATTCATCGCTCATCATTGATGTTGTTTAGCTCTTAATATAGATAAGTGTAAACATGATGAAAATGGATATGAATGCTAAGTCTAAGTGTGACAAAAATATAAATATAATCTAGCCTATAGTGATAAGTATTTGTTCCTAGCTTGTCATACATTTCCTAGGCTAGTGTAACTATCACTGGGATTATCAAGTGAATTCACTACTAAGCAAATCAAGTGAAGTCATTATTGCGTTACCAAATAGTTACACATTCCACTTGAAACTAGTCGTATTTATACCACCATAATAAAGGACATTCAAAAATTAAAGTACTTAGAAAATGTAAAAGACTTAGTAAAAGTAAACATGTTGAAAAGTAAAATTAAACTAAGTGAGTTGCTATAATGGTGAGAAACAATCTTGATCTTTATTGTTGGTCATAAATTATGCCCAAGAACAATCCACTCAAATTAAGACTTTGTACAACTATTAATCACTACACTACAGGGATTCACTCTAACTCTAAGTTATAGAAACAAACTACAAGAATCTAGCTAAGTGTTGGTGAAAGTTGTTCCTTTCAACACAATGATGGGTTGGTATTTATAAGTATGACCATGGCCTACTATATCGCATCTATGATGACATATGCAAAGCTACAATATCGTAGATATGATATCGTACCTTACTAACACAAGGGTTTTAATAGTCTAGTAGCAAGATAGCTTGGTAATTCGAATAGTTGATATACCTGTCCAAGAACATGATAGAAGATCTCGTAACAAAAAGTCAATTCCCTAGGATAGTTTAGGATTTTACTTTTACTTGCATTGATAGTTAGCCTTAGTATAGATTATTTTCTATTTTTAATTTATATGGGCAAAATAACATCATTGATCATATGTTTTGATGGCATTTAATCATATAACGTGAGCTCATTGCCAACATGACTAGGAAGGTAGCAACCTACAATCAATCCATGCTACTCCTAGACATCTACCACAATGCTTGTAAATCTTACATATGGATAGTTGAAACAAGTGAAATATAGGTACACCCCAAAATATATAGTCTAGTTAGAACTTTATATAACTCAGCATTGCGAACTGGAATCAAATTGAACCCATTACATAGAGCTTCCAAATTAAGTGTTTTAGCACTCAGCTAACACCTCATTATTATTTCTTTTATTATTTTTTAATTTTTAAATTTGTTTTACATGTTAGAATCCAATGCATTTCTTACACGAAATCAACCTAACTTATAACATGCAAATCATGTGCCTACACTAACAAGTCACGCATCCTTCAATAGCTAGAACAATCATGGTGAATAAGATTCTCTCCATAAATAAATGGGAATCATTCAAATATTTTTCATCCTCGTGAAGGCCAATGATTAGCATTTGTTTTATGAGATGCATCCTTGGAAAACACCATGTGATGTTGGGCTTCTCACATTGGCCTCAAACATGCCTAACATTTCAATACATGCTTTCATTGACCTAACCGCACACAGCCAAAGGAGCACCTTTCAATTTTATATCTTTTAAAAATTTGAGATTTGTCTCTCGAAACAGAAAATTCCAAAATCCTGCCCGGTTAGACACGCATGAGAAAAGTCAGAAGAGCGAGTAAACGAGTAAATTCGACGCGACCAAGTCCAACAAAACCGAGGACACGCAAAAAACGGCCAAACCAGTCAAAATGGGTTTACAAACCGAAGCAGCATCAAAGCCAATGAATGTTACGGAATCAATTCCAATTGCAGCAGAATAGTGAAACCAATTCAATTCAAGGCGCTGCTGTTTCCGCGAACGTTTCAGGAAGCTGAGTCAGCAATCGGCATCGCAACACACGCTACGTCTCCATTGACGTGCTTGCAAAGCAAATCTTGGAAATAGTTAATCTGTCGCAGCAGGGAACTGCAAATTTATCCATCCGCGCATATATACATATAAAATATTGAGCCGCTCACCGGCTTTCTCACGCACGCAGCACACCTTGTCTGCGTTTTCTAATACGTGTATGCAATCGTGTCTTTCCGTGTTTTGTGTTTGCATTTCGCTATTAAAAACGCTCCGACTTTTGCCTCGCTCCTGCACAGGTACTCGAACCAGAGGAACTTCCATTTCTACGCTTCCGTTTCCGGGATCATCAATGAGCAATTTAAGGTAGAGAACCTCTGCATTTTCGAAAATTTCTCCGTTTCTTTGAATGCTTAATCTTTTATCATGTGAAATAGGAAATTAGGAATCTGAATACCTGGAGTAGACTAGAGAGCTTGTAGACTTCAAACTTTTCTCCGTTTCTTTGGAACGTGAATCCGTTTATGCAATGAAATAGGAAATCATTAATCCGGACTTCAAACTTTTCTCCGTTTCTTTGGAACGTGAATCCGTTTATGCAATGAAATAGGAAATCATTAATCTGGAAAGCTGCAATTGAAAGTAGAAAGCTGCTCAAATTCAAAATTTTCTCCATGTTTTTGCAATGTGAAGCAGTTTAATGTGTGAAATATGAAAATACCTTCTGTAAACCTGATAGATGCGATTCTTGCGCAGAATGCGTGCCAATACGTTTTAGTTCTTCCAATCTCTAACTGTTGTTCTGCCTGTGATTAAGCAGCGAGATTACGGACGCTGACATTCTGGCCGCACGGCAGCTGATGGAGATGAGCCATAGCGCGAGCTCGCAGTTGCAGATAATCGATTACTCTGATGCCAGCAGCGTATGCGGAGGAGGAAGATGCAGCAAACGAAATGCTGA
>MNCI01011534.1:0-10066 GCA_015680685.1 Gnetum montanum | reverse complement strand
CCTACCAATTAGAAAAAAAGCTTCATTGTTCCCTTTTACAAAAATAAAGGAGATGTACAAAATTGTGCAAATTATAGAGGGATCAAGCTAATGAGGCATACTATGAAGCTTTAGGAGAGAGTCATAGAGCAATGTATTAGACTTGAATCAATAGTATTAGAAAATCAATTTGGATTTATGCCAAGGAGATCTACTATAGACGCTATTTTCTTAATACAACAACTGATGGAGAAATTGAAAAAACATAGAAAATTTTTACATATGATCTTCATTGACTTTAAAAAAGCATATGATAAAGTTCCTAAAAATATTAGTTGGTAGGTCTTATGAAGGAAAAACATCCTTGATAAATATATTAAAGTGATTCAAGATATGTATGAAGGAGCTACCATGAAATTAAAATAGCTTGTGGAATAACATCTAATTTTCTAATCACAATAGGTCTACATCAAGGGTCTACACTTATCCCATATTTATTTGTCATTATTATAGATGAATTAACAAAGGAAATACAAGACAGAATCCCTTGGTACATGCTATTTGCAAATGATACAATGTTGTGGATACCACTCAAGAAATTATTATTGCTAAAATAGAGATGTGGAGACATGCTTTAGAATCAAAAGGTTTAAAAATTAGTAGAAGTAAGATAGAAATAGAACTTTAATAATAGTTGAAATAGTGGTGAAATACAAGTGACAATTCGAGGCTAAAAAAGTTCCTCATTGTAAACAATTTTGCTACCTAGGATCAATCCTCAATTAGATGGGAAATTTGATAAAGATATCAAAAATAGAATTGAGGTAAGATTGTCAAATTGGAGATAGGCTAGTGGTGTTCTATGTGATTGAAGAATACGCTACCACATTCCTATCTAAACACTTTTTATTTGTAACCCCTACAACCTCCCAACCTATTACTAAAAACTCTTTGCTAGATTTGACCTTGCTCTCTCCTCATCACAACTTGCTCTGTATCCTTTTACCAAAAACTCTTTACTAGATTTGACCTTGCTCTTTATTGATCATAGCTTGTTGTGCATCATAGCTTGCTCTCTGCTAGATTTGACCCTACTTTCTACTCATCATAGCTTGCTTTGCATTGTGACTTACATTGCAATTTCTACTATATGTTGTTTCAAGCATTTTTTCCTCTTTTCACTTTTCAAATTAAAAAAATATTGAATTTTGTTTTTCTATTTTTTTGATTCATTGTATTTTTTTATTTTCAATTTCTATTGTTTACTCATCGTAGTCTACTATTTGCAATTTAATTTTTTTTTATGTTTTTATTTATTGTATTCTATTATTTGCAATTTCTTTTGTCCATTAATCATAACTTGCTCTTTGCAATTTCTAGTGTATGCTGTCTTAGGTTGTCTTAGGTTGCAATTTCTAGAGGATTTGACTTAGCTCTATGGTCATTATAGCCTACTCTCCATTGAATTTGATCTTGCTCTCTACTCATCATAGCTTGCTCTACATCACAGCTGACATCTTCTTTAGAGACAAGAGAGTGTTTGGTCAATCATCTAGTAGGGAGAAAAATACATGGTGTTGTTTGCAGTGCTGGTAGTATGGTATTCTTACTCTTCCTTACGTCCACATCTTCTTCAAAGTGAAGGGATTGTCTGGTCAATTGTCTTTACTATGTTTTCTAAATGGTTGAGAAGTCAAACCTCCATTGACTGTTGTACCCCCTATGTTATAGGCCACCTTATATATATTTATATATAAAATATATATAATCTAGTATACACAAAAACCATGTCCGATTTTATTTGTTTTTATCTTCATTGTAGAATTTGTATAAATATTTTATAAAAACTCCTGCTCAAACTTTACCACTTTGTATTATAAATTATACTAAAAAGTTAATAATACTTTCCTCCCATACACTATTATTCAAATGTTACTGCTATTTACTAATTTTCAGATTATCATAAATTCCGTGGAAGAATAATTTACAAAGTTTTAACATTAACTGAAAGACACTGGGTAGAGAGGAGACGGCGGAAAAAGAATTGAAAACAAGGAAAGAAAATGGGAAAGTGGATGGGATGGAGGATGGAACGCCGGGAGATGATGGCATGGACATAGTGACAGAAGAGGTTAAAATGCGTGAGCACCGGTAAATGCCGGTTGCATCCCTTATTGTGCACAATTCCTGAGCCATGGGCAAAGTATCAACGGTGGAGAAACACTCCATAAACACCGATTTCTTGAGCCTGGCTTCAGCCACGGGGCTCTTCTCTGGAAGCTCCATTCCAATTGGCATTATTGTTCCAGAGACGAGCCGAGAAGCTGCCTCTGGGCTCATAATATCGACGCCCAAAAACTTCTATGTCCTTCAGGCTGCTGATTCTGCTGAAATGGTGCAGATATATATATTCGTTCCTTCTTCTTTTCTCTGCGTATCAGAGCCAGCGGTTGCTGAAGAGCTGCGAGAGGATGAAGTAGAACAAGGAGTTTTCGCTCATTAGGTGTGTTTTCTTAAGGCGGAGTCTGAGCCAAGGAAGAGGCGCCCGTAGGCCTCGTTAAGGCATCCCCTCTACGAGCCGATTATCATGAGAATGAAGGTGAGAAGGATGGAAAACCTGAGTATTTCACCCGCCTGCAGCAGAGTTGAGATTGTACTGATAATTCCCCACCATTTTGTGTTCATCTCCACGTACCTTAGTCACGAGGGTATTACGTCACATCGCATCGTTGTCATGCCCGGGGTACCTGAATTATGAATTTTTAGATGCCTAAGTTAAGAATTATGCAGGAAAATTTCGCCTTAACAGTAGCAAACAAACATGAAATCTTGAAGGCATTCTGTAGTTTTTTCATAAAGCCTCTTGGGATTAGTGTTAAATATTAAAAGCAGTTAAACAAAAGACAGAATAACTGAAAGTGAAAGCATCTTTTGAGAGGTGTGTTTCTTGTAATTTGGTAAAATCCGTGGGACAGTGCTCAACATCCCATGCGTTTAGAGGACTCTTCCTTTAGTTTTAAACTTCTAACCTGTGTGCCTTTCCCTACATTGTTTTGTTTGTATATACATGTCTGCGTCCTCGAAATCTGTGTTTGTTACGACGGGGAGAAGGAAGAAAAAGATCCTTATGTGAACGACGGTTACTTTTATGTTTGAAAAGTTACATTTTGATATGCAAAATATAGTTTTTAAATGTAATTCAAGGTTTTCACTAGGAAGAATACGATCCTTCAAAGCCCATCATCATCTCCTGGCATCGAGTTGGCTGATCTAAATTGTAGTTAATATTACAACAAAATGAAATAAAGAAATGAAATAAAGCTTTATTACGTCCAAAGACTTATTAATTTTATTGAATAGATATAACATTTTAAATTTACATAGGATTAAGAAAAAATAATATTAATTAAATTTTTTGTAACTAGATTAAAAATTAAAATTGAATAGTAAATGCTTTTTAAAATTAAAATGAAATTTTATTACTTCTTTACATTTGTTGGATAGTATAAATGGACATGGCATGAGTTTTGAAAATATCATTAAGAAAGTTAACAAGCATTTTTAGTAACATTTAGAACAAATCAAACAAATTTGTAACTATAATATGCCAATCATGTCTAATATGCTTAAATGATAAGATATTATAAGAAAATGTAGTGTTCATCGGTAATGCTATTTATATTTCACAATCTGTATATTCATTATTGATGAATGGCAAGAGTTCCCTATGCTCAACTATACAAATCACAAGTATGTATACATGGTTTAGTTGAATTTTGTGGAACACTGGGCCAAAAGTATCCTAGATAATTAAGCGTAAAGGGGTTGGTCGTTGTCTTCTCCATCACCACTTATGTAGCTTAATGGGTATGGTTAAGTGTGATTGAGGCATAAAATTTTCTATTTTTACTATTTTATTATTAAGCTATTAAAATATTTAGGATAGTAAAATGATTAAAATATTAATTTCTAATTAACTATGGAGCTAAAGGTAATCTAAACTAGCCTAAATATGAAGTACCCATTCCCACTCTCTATTTACATCTTGAATTTATACTAATATTGCTAGGTTACCAAATGGTCATTGTTAGGCATACCAAGCATCTATTACTAGGATTGCTAAACATTAATACATTATATTCAAAGCAAGCATATTTACGTGATTATAGAATAAAATATTAATTATCTAAGCATTCGAAGATAAAAAGCATCATGATGTAAATTGCCAAAAATAAAGTAAGACTATTCTAAGTGTTGCAATGGAGGGAATTAATCTTTATTTTATTGTCAAAGTGTTGAAGTATTCAAGTACATCATTCACATGAATAAAATTCCATTCAATCATTTCTATCCATGCTATCGGCACTTAGAGGGAAATTTGGCTAACTTCTACAAAAGAAAATTACAAGAGTTTGGCTACTAGAATGAACAAAAATGTCATAAATATGAATGGTATGCACATCTATATAAGCAAAAAACCATACTATATCAACACATCATAGGATGTGATGAAGCGTAGTTGACTGGTTGCATCAACATAGCCTCATTGATGCATGATCGCATGTGTCAACGCTAATGTAATCAAGCCTATATAAATGCAAGTACCAAACACATTTATGGCATGTTAATTCTATAGTGTAGTGAAGCTCTTACAGTTTGTTGCTCATAGAGTTAGAATATTTTCCTTTGAGTACCTATAGTGTGAATTAAGAGATTGTATGGATCTTTATTCAAGCATCATGTACCTAAATGCCTTGATGTGAATGACAATAAACACAAGATTTTTGACATTCATCGTAGCACTTAGATAGTTTAATCTTTCTTATTCGCACTTTATCTTTTAAGCACTTTACATTTCTTGCCTAAAGTAATTGATGCATTTAACCATGAAAACATAAGTACAACCACTTCAAGCATAACGTACAACAATTAGTAATCCTAGTAGTGGTCATTTGGTATGTCTAGTAATCATCACTTGGTAACCCAGTAGCATTAGTACTAGTTCAAGATTTGTACGGAAAGTGAGAATGACTACTTATGTTAGGATAGTTAGCCTTTAGACCAATTAGGTAGTTAAAAAAAATAGTTAATTATCAATTATTCATCTTTCTACCTAGAACTTAAGATAAAAATATAAAAATATAAATATAAATAAATATCATATGCCTTAACTCATACTTAACCATATGTAAAGGATACATAAGTGTGAGTTAAGCAGATAACGATCAGATGACCCTTAGGTTCACAGTCTTTGTCTATAGGTAAACTTAGGAATTAAGTCCATGAAATTCAACTGGATTGGTAGTACATGCTTGTGATTTGTATGGCTAGACATAGGGTATACTTGTTGCCCATCATTTGTGTCATTGTTGCAGATTTAGTTTAGTTAATTGTGCTAAGTAGGACAAGACCATGACATTATACAAAGACATTGTAAGGACCAATCAATGATAAATCATTAAGGAAATAAGAACAAGCACTTTATTTTTACCAAAAGCTAACATGGCTTCTTCTCACAAGGATGAATCTCTACCATTTATAGGCAGACCCAATTAGTGATAGGAGGTGCAAAAAATGCTCCAATAACTTCGTGTTGTTTGCACCCATCTAAATCCCTACATCTAGGATTCCACTTTCATCCTCCATCAAGATGAGTAGATGCACTAAAGGGATATGGAAGGAAATATTGTGTTGCCTCTCAACCGATTGGTTCTTGCCATGCTGATGAGCAATCTCATCAAACTAGGCATCACTACACTTAATGTAGAGTATGAGATCCAAGACCATACTTGTCGAGATTATCATCCTACTGATGCCTAGTGCAAGAAAGATCAGTAGATGGAGGCATGATATGAGGCCTCTAAGGGCAAGAGGGTCCCAACCTAGTTATTCTTGCAATAACATGAGGAAGGTAAGGGCTTCATTTTTAGGCTAATCCCAATACATAGACTCTCCTCCTTTCTATGATGAGGAGACCCTTAACCAAAGGTTGTAATCAACTGTGAACAACCTAGGTGAGTGATGAGTGGCAAGGCATCCCTATGCCCAACCATATGAATCGCTAAGACAATCACACATGATTTGGTCAAATTCCATGGACCTATAGTTCTCCAATGCACTAATTCTCTAGGAAGTAAAATGGGCATTGAGAACGTTCGTTGTCTTCCCAACTACACTTGTGAAGCTCAAGGATATGGTTTAAGTGTAATTGAGGAACATGATTTTTATCATTTTATATTTTGTAAGTTTAATCACCTACAACAAGAATAGAAAGTAGAGGAATTTAATATCTAGTTATTCAACTACCTAGCTAGCATAACACAAATACTTGTTCCCACTCTCCTAGACACATCTTGAATGCATATAGTAATGTTGGGTTACCAAATGTTAAGCATTTCTGGGTTACCAAGTGCTATATGTATGCTCGAAGTGGTCGTGATTATGTTCACTAACAACTAGAAATTAATTACTTAATTAAAGTGCATAAAAGTAAAATGCATGAATATCAAATGCATTAAGCAAACATTAATCTATTCTCAGTGTTGCAAGGATGATCAAAAGGACTCATCTTTATTCCTGTCACACTACTATGCTCAAGTACATTAGTGCTCGAATACAGGTCTATACACATTCAGACTCCTATTGTGGGCACTCAGAAAATATTTTAACTCTGGAGAAAACAAACTACAAGAGCTTCACTATGCTATCACAAAAACTATGAAAAAAACTATATGAAAATTCTGAGCCCAAGGGCTATATTTATAGGCTGGCATATACCTTGCAATATCAGATTTTCGACATTGCATCATCGAGGCTCCGATATCATGTATATGATATTGGAGCCAATCAAATCATGACTCATCATACCACCATGATTAAATGTAAACTCATTCTCGAGTGAAGAAGAGGAGGAATAAGTTCCTTACAAAATATTAGGAAAGTATGGGATTATTAACTAACATACATATTGATTTAGATGGAAAAAATAGACTTTGAGTGCCTAAGTGTATGGAGTTACAATCTTTTACAAAATTGGATGTTCATGACAGTAGAATTAAACACCCTGGACAAAACTGACATCCAACCCCCCTTATGAATGATCCTCATTATGTGGTATTGCTGCATCATCCTTGGTGAAGATAGTCGACTTCCAGTTCATGCTTTCCATTGAAATCACAACAAAATTGTGAATTAGTATGAAATGTGTAACACATAGCTATTAAGTACCTTGTCTCATTGCTAGTTACACTTGGCTAGGTTGTGACTATGGTAGATTGATTTATTTAGTAGTGTTAGCGAGAAGACTGACAAATAGGGTAAAATGGAGAAGTAGTTTATTAAATTTGGAAAAGTTCAAACATGATGAAATGCTTGAAGAGGGTTTAAGAATCCACAATAATAAAAAGGGAATTGCATTAAAAAATGTTGTGAAGATGTGCACAATTGAATGCCATTGATGGGGAATGAAAAAGGATTTTATTGTAAGAATGTCTAAGGATAAAGAACTTAACTAATTCAACCAAAAGATATGCAAGCGAGTCCTCCTCAAAGCAGGAACAGGAATTTTATTAACCTTGCATAACTTCAAACCAAGGAGTTCGTGGGCTTCATGGATGATTAATGGGTACGGAAGGTTAAGTACAAAAATCCAAAAGAAACTATCTAAGAATTTTGATACATAAAACTAGGACATCAAACAAGAACATGAAATTAGCAGTGAGGTGAGACATGAAAAGCATAGATGGATGAGAAAGAGTGGAATGGAGTTCCTGATTAAGGTCACATGAAGTCCTTTGTGGATTAGTGGTTAAATGACCCGATAAAAATCCATCCTTAGTCTATACCAAAACTAACCACATTTAGAGATAATGCATCACCATTCTAAGACTAGTCTACCCCCTGAGACACAAGAGTGCTCCCATAGAACAACCACTATTCCTTATTAGAGAAGAAAAGAGAAGTTGAAAGTGAGGAAGGGCCTTAGTTAGAGGGGATCTTCAAGCATGGGTAACATGTCTTTCTAGTTTCATAACCCATGCTTATAGCCCATTTATTTTATCTAAGGGATGTGCTTTGAATTCCTATCATTTGTTTATTTTTTTATTTTTGTTTTTAATGATGATGAGAACAACATCATGCAAAGACTTATTCAACTTCCTTTTATTGGTTGACATAGAATGGTAAGAAATCCATGAAAACACACATGCACCCAAGTAAACAAAAAGGCACAAAGAATACATAATTCCTTTGAAGTCACATCCTGTTCAAACCTTTGAATCCTTTCCAAATCTAGAAACTACCAAAGTCACAAATTTGTTATAGTTTTATTAATGAAAA
This sequence comes from Gnetum montanum, assembly GCA_015680685.1. Classification (NCBI taxonomy): domain Eukaryota; kingdom Viridiplantae; phylum Streptophyta; class Gnetopsida; order Gnetales; family Gnetaceae; genus Gnetum; species Gnetum montanum. The sequence goes on along the minus strand of MNCI01011534.1, from coordinate 1,750 downwards.
AGGGATTGCAAATTTCCAGAATAATGAAAATCATTAAGTTTGTGGATGGGTGGATGTTGTGGACTCACTGCTTGTTGCATGAAAAAGGAACCATGTCCTAGTTATCAGTAACAAAATTCAAAGCTAGAATCCAGACACCAACAATCAAACAACTAAATAGTACATACCACCATCAAGCAATGAATTACCACTGTGCCTGGCACTTAATAACAAAAGGTAGAAAATCATACCAGAATAAAAAACATATAAAAGAAAGTGTAAAATATTCAAGAAATAGCAAATGTACTAATGATGGTGTAAAATTGTTTTTTGAAAAATTAATAATGTAGAAAACAAAAAGATGTAAAATAAAGAATGTGCAAAACAAAAAGTCATAACAGTAACAAGGTGTAAAATAAAAACATGTAAAACAAAAAGATGAAAAACTAAGGAGCCACTTATATGGTTAACATAGATGATCATCTCCCCCATAACTAAGTTGAAAGGAGGCTATCTGAAATATTGAGCATGGTTGTCCATCCGATGAGGCATTTGTTGTATTAGTTGGCTTATGCTCATGGAAAGGTTTGACTTGTTATATGTTGACTAGTTGTTCCTTATTTAGACTTTTAGGTTTATAGATCATCATGATCCTAGAAGAAAAAATTTCATAAATTATATAATGTCCTTCCCACAATGTTTGAAACTTAATTTGTTGAGGTATGTGTGTGGGGTTTTAGTAGAGAACCTTATCTCCTGGTTGAAATTTGACTTTTATAATTTTAAGGTCATGATACTTTTTGTTGAATGCCTTGTGAAACTCATTAGATGATAGGGCCATCAATCAGTTTTCATCTAGTAAGTTGAGAGTCATTAAAATTTGTTTTTTCTCTAGACTTAAGTGAAGGTCAAGGTCACAGGCTGTTGAAAGTGTATGGAGCTTGGATTGAATAGGAAGTGTTGGTAATTTTCCATACAAAAGCTCATAGGGAGAGTAGCCTATAGGAAGTTTCCATGTTGAGTGGTAGGTCCAAAGGGCATCATTGAGTTTTGTGCTCTAGTATTTCATATATTTGTTGACAGTTCTTGTTAGAATCCTTGTGATTTCCCTATTGGTAACCTTAGCTTGACCATTGCCTTGGGGGTGGTAGGGTGTTGTGAGTTTATGTTTAACCCCCAAGTGTTGCACGAGCTTTCGAAAAGTAGTGTTTACAAAGTGAGTTCCATTATTAGAAATTAATGCACACAACACCCCAAACCTATTTACAACATTTTGTTTGTTGTACAAACCAAGTAGTAGTAGAAGATGTACAGTCAGTGACAGTTACTATTTCTGCCCATTTTGTATAATAGTCAATAGTGACTATGATATATGCCTTTCCATTTAACATGGGCATGATGAGACCCATGAAATCAATGCCCCAAATGTTAAAGGATTCTAGTGGTTGGATCCATTGTTGAGGTTCCTACATTTGAGCAGTGATTCCACCATCTTGTTGGTAACGTTCACAAGAGTGGACATATTGATGAGCATCCCTAAAGATTGTTGGCCAATAGTACCTTGCCATTAGGATTTTAATGATCGTGAGTCTCCTAGTGTAGTGGCCCCCATAAGGACCTTCATGAGCATCTTAGAGAACATTCAGTTAATCAGCATTATGGACACACCATCAAACCAAGCCATTAGAACACACCTTGTAGAGGTGTTTGTTGATCTCCATGAAGTATTTCACCTGGTGAAGAAATTGTTGTTTCTTCTAGTGGTCCAACC
>MNCI01011532.1:1273036-1285879 GCA_015680685.1 Gnetum montanum | reverse complement strand
AAATCGCTGATCTTCTCAAATTGCACGTATTGCCTTTTTTAGAAATTTTTTTCGATCTCTTTAGATATGCAATTTGCTGGGATATTTATAGGGCTGAAGATATGCAAGGAGGGGTGATTTTGAATGTTAAGTGCTACAGGCTTATGCCACATTACTGGCACTACTTGAGCTATTTGTGACCGTTGGGCTTAGAAGGCCATTGCAATGTGAGTCTGCCATGTAATAAATACAATCCTACTATGCCGTAATTGCACTGTTAGCGTCTGGAGATGTGTGCCAACAGTCTGATTAGGTGAGGTGCATTGATATCGCGCAACCACCTACATGCCTTGTTGTGCTTCGTGACATGGCCTACTTGGCGTAACACAGCCACCTACATGCTTGCTATGCTACGCTACGTAGCGTAGCGTAGCGTAGCATCTTGCCTTAATCACGAAGGCTTTTGTTGATTTGCAAACTTTGTCCCCTGCGATGCAAGTTTCGCGAACTCCGTCGACTCCGCCCTTCGTGCCGCCCTTCGTGCCGCCTTCTGTCTCTTTCATAGGATTGCTACACCTCGCTGCACCATGTAGCTCAGTGAAGCATAGCAGCAGACATGGTCCACTGCTTCCTGGCGGAAGGGGACATCACTGCAAAACATGAAATTAGATGAGGGGAGTGGGTAGTGAAGTTATTGCTATGCTATGCTGTGTAACATTGCGCAGCGTAGCACTTCCTTCCGCCATTGTTTTCTGAAGCTTACTATGCTACATAACGTAGCGTAGCGTAGCGGGCTCCATGACTTAGAAAACTTGTCGAATTATTTCTTGCTTATCCAAGATGCTACCATCGATTCTGCACACTGTTTCTAAGTAGGCTACCTGCTATTTAGGCTACTTTGGTGGGCAGGAAGGTTGGTATAGAACCTATCCATGCTCAAAGTAGAAAATTTGCCGAACTGGTTGACTCAAAACGTTCTTCTCCCGATGAACTGCCATAGTGCTATGCAGACTGCAAGGACTTAGTGAGGCCATGATGACCTCGCATTTTTTAGGTTGTTTCATTGGCCCCTCTTTGTCGACATTTGGAGAAAGGACTCGATGGACATCGGCAAAAAATACAAAACACAATAGTAGGCAAAATGCTAAGGTTGTTGCTTAGTGAGTGCTGAGACTTCACTTGGCTGCATTCGAGAGTGTTGGATTGGTTTTGCAGAGGTTAAGGTAGAGAGTAGAGATGATGTTTAGCTGAGTCCCTCTTTGGAGTGCTCTGAGGGGCTCGTTTGCATTTTCATCTCTAGCTGACGCTATTCTTCAACCTCCTGTAGGTAGGCGTCCCCTCCAAAGGATGAGTTGCATTACATGCATGGGGGGTTCTGACTTGCCTACTGCGATCTTCCAGACGACGAGTTGTGTTATGCGCGTGCCAAAATTTGCACTCTCAAATAGCCATGTTAGTCAAGGCACTCGCTTCGCGACGCTGTAGCCTTTGCTGCTGTAGCAGGATGTGTCTATGGGTACGAGGTCTTGCTAGTTGATGGCATTGTTGTTACTCTCGGGCATCATTGTTACTGTAAGATGCCACAAAGCTAGGAGGCCAGCAGTGGTCTTGGAAGTCCCGATTGTGGGGGAGTTGGTCCCCAAAGCACCAGGGGTACGGATGCACTAAAATCCCTGCCAAAGAAATGCGCATTGAGTTCAGCTATGAGATTAGCTACCACATAACTTAACATTGCATGAGTCGAAATCGTGGTGGGGAACTGAGGAGCAACAATATTGTGGGTAGACCACAATACTATCAAAACCTCAGAAGCGGGAACGAGCCCAAGAACTACCATCAGGGCAATGGACCATGGCGATGGTAGGTTAGAAGGGCCCGTATGACATCATACGACCTCTTTGAAGGGTCAGCATGACAGCAAGGGTGGCAGCGCGTACGCCCTGGGCCGTGTTCCTCTTGCATTGAGAACTACATCCTGGAGCTGCGATGTCCCACCCATGCCTGGCGCTGGTGCCTGTTGAGGGTGCGGCGCAAACCCATTTTAAGGTCTCGGTAGACTATGTGCTAGTTTAAGGTCCCAGTGGACCGCTGTGCTGGTTTAAGGTCCCAGCAGACCGTACATGCTAGTTTATAGTCATGGTAGACAATTAGTGCCATTTTTATGTCATGGCGGACGGTGCTTGGTGCTTCTAGTTTATTATCATTGTGTATGGTGCTCGTTGTTGCCGTTGCACCTCAGACGTAGTATGGCTTGAGGTACTTGTGGTTCACCGGGTTGGCAAACTCGTGGCCATCCATGTCTGCTAGCTTGAAGGCTTCATTCCCGAAGGCTTCAGCGAATATGTAAGGACCTTTTGAGTTTCCTGAGAACTTATTTACGTGCTCACGGATAGCCTTGAGAACGAGGTCTCCCTTCTGCACTGGTCATTGATGCGGGTCTGCACGATGCTTCTGCTATTGTTTTTTCTGATAGTGCTTGATTCACCTCAGTGTCTGTATGCGTTCCTCCTCTACTGCGTCGAGGTTGATGGTCCATGATTCGTTGTTCTGGGCCTCGCTCACGGTGTCGGACAGGATCATCCGAAGTCAGGGTACCTGCAACTTAAGAGGCAACATAGCTTCAAATCTGTAAATAAGACTGTAAGGTGTTTTACTCATCGCAGTTTTGCAAGTCCTTCAGTAGGCCCAGAGGGTGTAGAGTATTTACTCGTGCCACTGCCTTTTGTTGTTATTAAGCATCCATTTCAGCAAGTTGATGATGGACTTATTTGTAGCCTTCGCTTTCCCATTCGCCTATGGGTAATAAGGAGAGGAAAATGATTTTTTAATATCTAGATTGCTACGGAAGGTTCGGGTTTTTGTACTACCAAACTGTGGCCCATTGTCGATCACAATAGTCATCGGAAGCCCAAACCTAGTTACTATGTTATCGAGGATGAAATGGCAGATTTTCTGAGACGTCATTTTCCTCAGGGGAATGGCTTCCACCCACTTAGTGAAGTACTATGTGGCAGTGATAATGAAACTATGCCCTGCGGAGGACTTAGGCATAATAGGTCCTATGAGGTCTAGTCCCCATCATTGGAAGGGCCATGTAATTTTTGTTGGGTGCAAGTTTGCAGGTGCTATGTGTATGAGATTTTCGTATCTTTGACATGTGTCACACATCTTAACTTTTGACAGGCAATCATGCTCCATGTAGGGCCAATAATACCCTAGGCGTCTAATTTTTACAGCCATAGCCCTAGGTGCTATGTGTCCGCCACACAGCCCTTCATGAACCTCATTAACTACCTTTCTTGCCTGCTTACCACCCATGCATGCCAGCAATATCCCTTCGTAGGATCGTCGACACAGGGCATCATTTCCCATGATCACATATTGTCTAGCATGTTTGTGGATTACGTCTCTTTGAGCTGACGTTAATCCTCCTGGGGTCTCACCATGCTGTAAATAAGTTTTAATGTTATTGTACCACTCCGGGGTGTCTGTAGCATCGACAGCTGCCACGTGTTCTGCCTGAGTGATAGGTTCTGTGCATTCTATGATCACAGTTGGCGGATTTGCCAAAGAATGCGATGGAATGTTTAACACAAAGATAACTAAAGAATCTGCTATGATGTTCTCGTTGCATGACACATGTTGCACATCAATGGTAGTGAATTACATCAGTAAGATTTTTGCTAGATCATAGTAGGGTTGTAGGTGCATAGCTTTGCAGGCGTAGACTTCGGTAATTTGATTTATCACTAGTTGTGAATCCCCTCAGATCGTCAGGTGTTGTACATGCAGTGTTCGGGTAGTTAAGAGGCCTCTGAGTAGCCCCTCTTATTCTGCCACGTTGTTTGTGTAGGAGAACATGAAACGATAAGTGGATGGGTACATTTCCCTAGAGGGGAATGTGATTTTGATAGTGACGCTACCTCCTTGTGTGGTCGAGGCATCGTCGAAGTGCAGGGTTACCTCGAAATGCGGAGGGACGATGGTGACATTGCTAACATATTCATCTGGGAACTCGGGATCTATGGTTGCCTGGTCATCGACTAGCGAGGTCGTAAGTTGAGTTGCTATGGCTTGGCCCTTTCTCAACAATTGACTTACATAATGTAGGTCAAACTCTGCGATCATTGCTTTCCATCAGGCTATCCTGCTAATTTCGTATAGGTTGCTAGTGATAGCCCGAGGTATGTTGCTTTTGCAAATGATGTTGGTTGTGCTGCAGAATAGGTAATGCCGCCACTTCTTCAGTGTGAATACTAAGGCTAGATAGTTCCTCTCCACTTCATTGTATCTTTCTTCTTGTGCTACTAGTTCATGGCTTAGGTAATACATTGGTATCTCAGAGCCGTCATCCCGCTTTTGACATAACAGTGTTGCTATGGATGCATCGGAGGTGGCAAGGTATATGAAGAAGGGCTAATCCCTTTGCGGCGGGTGCACCGTTGGGAGGTGTGAGAGCTTCTCCTTTAGGCTGTTAAAGGCTTATTGACACTGGGCTATCCATTCGAAGTCAACCCCCTTCTTTAGAAGATGTTGCATGGGGTGTAATTTTTCAGTCAACTTGGCTATGAACCTTTGAATGAATTTCACTCTCCCCTATAAACCACGTAACTCCTTAAGGTTTGTGGTTGACAATGTCTTTGACCTTGTCTGGGTCCACCCGTATTCCAGCTTTTGATACTAAAAATCCTAACATGTGTCTGGTCCTTACTCTGAAGACACATTTCTTAGGATTAAGGCATAAATCGTGCTTTTGGCAACACTTGAGGACTGACTCTAGGTCACGTGGGTGATGGGTCGCTTCTCTGGACTTTACCGCTATATCATACATGTAGCCGTTTAATGTTTCTAGGATGTAATTACTTAAAATGTAGCTCATGACTCGCTGGTAGGTTGCTCCAGCGTTCTTGAGCTCGAAAGGCATCATGGTATAGCAGAAGGTTCCCCACGGAGTCATGAAGGTTGTCGACAGCTGGTGTTTTGGGTTGATTCTGATTTGGTTGTATCCAGAGAAACCATCCATGAAGGATAGCAAAGCATGACCAACTATGGTGTCGATGATCTCGTCAATGCTTGGGAGTGGGAAGTTGTCTTTGATCGTTGCCTTGTTCAGGTCTCGGAAGTCTATACAGATTCGTATCCCTTTTGTTTTCTTCAAAACTACAACGATGTTGGACACCCACTCTGAATAGTCAACCACGCAGATGAAACCTGCTCAGTATAACTTAGTGATTTCATCCCTTACATCCAGTGTGATTTCTATCTTGATTTTAGGCACTTTTTGCTTGACTGCCCTTACATGTGGGTCTAGAACAATGTTGTGCTGAATCACCCACGGATCCAGACCTGGCATGTTGCCATATGATCACGCAAAAACATCGACGTAATCTTGTAAATTTTTAGCTATGCCTTCACGTATTTGCGTGTCTAGGAGGCAGCTAAGCCTTAATGTCTTTACCTCTCCTCTTAACGTGGTCACAGGAATCTCAGCAAGAGGATCTTCGGTTATATCCCTGTCCTCTAAATCTAGGGTATGGACCATGTGTCTGGGCCAATCAGGGGGTGCTTCTAATGTTGCTACAGTGTTAATTGTGGTTGACTCCCAGTCGATCAAGTCAGGGTTCAATTATCTCGTGAGCCTACCTTGTGACCCCACTAACATTACGGGCGTGGAAAGGGCACGACGAGTTTCCATTTTTTGTTTGATCTGTCATCATAAGACGAAAGCTTGAGTAAGGGTCATCAGAGATTGTGTGACACATAAATCTTCAAAGTAACACCGATATGTGACTTGCTAAGTAAGGCGATGTAGAGATTGAGAGTTTGCTAGTTTAAGGTCATGGCAGATCGCCAAGGCATAAGAGCCTAGAGTTATTGGAGATATGTAAATTGTTGACATGAACTGCACAGTTGTGTAGCTGCTGGTATGCAACATAATGATAAAAAGAATGAAATTGCAAGTGCCAAGGGTGTCGAATTGTCAATGCAAGAATGAAGATACGAAGCCGTAAGGAAATACAACATCAACTATGTCGAGGCGGACGAGGTAACAACTACTACAATAGTGTAGTTAGTTTGACGTCATTACTGATTGCGATCTTTATGAGTCAGAATTACTATTTTCAAATTCTACGGAACGTAACTGAGCTGGGCTTGTTAGTTAGAGGTCTTTTCAGACCTTTAATCGAAAACAAATATTATTATGTTATTTTTTTTTTCAAGAAGATGAGTAACTGGCCTAAAGCATGCTAAATTTTAAATGCTAATAGTAGCATGATGCGGTGGTGAGCATGCTACGCTGCATGCCATGCTTCGCATTAATCAAAAAGAGAGAGAGAAAGTTTCCTTATTGCGCCACTACTGCCATAAATAAGGATTGGACCTTGGTAATTTTGACACTTTCACCGTAAGAGTGTAGAACCCTTATCAGATTATTCGGCTATTTCGGCATGTGGAGTAACTGTGTTAATTGATTAGCGGAGCAAATTCTTAAAGCGAAGGTCGTAAGTTTGTAAGCAGGGCTATGGCTCCTAAAACCTAGTTGGTGCTTGTGAAGGTCGGGGAGGCAAAAAGGCCCTAAGCCATGGGCCACAAGCATGTGTTCTAGAACGGGAGGGCACACTGTTGACTTAGTAAGTTTTCATATCCCTTCTACCTCCTTTATCTTGCATTTTCTGCCACTTCCTACTCTAGTTTTGCATCTTATTTGTTTTCCTATTTGCATTTTTCTGCGACAGTATTGTTTTAGCTTTTACATTGTCGTAGTCTTTCTTTCATTTGCCCATGGCTGTTGTGCAAGGGTTTCATTGTGGCTATATGCAAGGTCATTGTTTCCGCGGCGGTTGTTGCATCTACGAGGCTAGGGCCCTTTAAATTGCTTGACCTTGGCATACCATGGCGTAAAACCCTCGGGAAGGCTTGGTTATGTATGATGTAGCGCCATGGTGGGTATATTTGCTTGAGCATGTTATTTTGTTGCTACGCTAAGTTTTTTTTTTTTTTTGCATGTTTTTGCTACGCTAAGCTTTCGCATCTTTGCTATGCTATGATGAACAAGAGGCTGTGTTATGCTGTATTTGTGCTCTGCTGAGCGCTACTATGTTGCACATGCATTACATTGGAATTTTATGTCAATATTCACTATTTTCATGGTGCAGGGCAAGGGCAAGGTCTAAGCTGGCCATTTTGGATCTTGAAGGGGTACTATGTCATGTGAGCCGACCCATGGCTAACATCCCTCCTCCCTTGATAAGCTTGGGAGAGCTAGCTATTTGGTTCAGGAACGGGGCACGAGACTTCTTGAAATTCCTCCTCAGCCATTTTAGCCTCATGGTTTGGTTTTCCTTAGACGAAGGACGGGCATCCGACATAATAGAGACTATAATGCCAAGGGCGAGTCGAGGCATCCTGAGATACCTTTCTGACGACGTGACCACCAGCAAGCCAGGAGGAGGGTTTACACGACACTTGACGACTTTGAGGTGTTTAGCTTGGATCTGGGATTTGCTAGAATACCAGTGCTATCACACGTACAACACGTTGTACCTTGTGTGCCATACGTCGACATACTTTTAGAACCCGCAAGGGACCGTCTGTTGTGTTGGGGGGTAAGTTTCATGTTTTGGCTTTGCTTGGTTGTGCGATTTTGGCTACATTTGGCCGTGTTGATAGTGTGTGCTTGTCACCAGGTTGTTTATTGATGAGGACAGAGTTCATGATCAACCGAGTGAGTTGGCCTTAACGCAGGTAGCTCTACGAGAATTTGTCTCTACCAAGAGCCTATGGGAAAGCGTGATTGCTCACTGCAGAGAAGGATATCATCCCCTCATACGCACGCTTTCCACTTTCTACAATCGTTTTAGGATGAAGGGTTGGCTAGACAAGGAGTGGAGAGAACCCTTCAAGTAGGTCACGCTCGAAGCGGTCCTAGCAGCTGAACTCCCATTATTCCCCTCACCGTATAGACCTAGTGGGTTAAGAGGAGGGCCCCATATGTTCAGTGTTTTTGTAGTGTTTTCATAGTAGTTGTCATGTTAAGTATGTTTTTGTGACCAGCTATTTACAGATTTGTTTGGCGTCCCTGCCAATTATGCCGATGTAATGTCGAAGGACAAGCATGAGTTGATGCTTCAGAAGTAGCACATCGAGGAGTGGCTAAGGCTCACCAAGGAGCGAAAGGGGTTCCCTATGGAAAAGCTAAAAGATGGTCCTGCCATGGGGATATACCCAATTTTTCATGCCCATGCATTTCCTCAATTGCTCACCAAGGGAAAGGTCCCAGGGCTTGAGCAGGCTTGGGTAATGCAGGAAGTCATGGAGGAGGGGACCTGTTATAACTAGGCCGAGTTCCTATGCAGTGGTTTGCAGGGCGAGATTTTGGGGCTTCGTGAGCAAACGGAGTCCCATTCTAGCATTCATTATGCTTTTTATATAGGCTGTTTGAAGCGCTTCGTGGAGTTCCTGGTGGTCTAGGAGGACGAAGCCTGCTCCGAACTAGATCGTGACTAGATTCCCAAGCCATGGATTTGACAAGTTCTCTAGACTATGCAAGCCCAGGATCCCCCAAAAATGGTTGGGGAGTCATTTTCTGTAATGACTAAGGGCCTGACAACTCGTAGTGCTTGTGGTCAAGACAATGTAGAAGAGACCCCCCTACCATAGTTGGCAATGTAGCACAGGGTGAACGCCTCATGGCTGAGACCATGCCCGTGGAGCTTCAAAGAAAGAGACCTCCCCCAGCTAGGGAAATTCTTCATGATGAAGAGGGGCGAAGGCTACGGTTCAAGTTGCGACGAAGGCAACCTCCTATTGGTAAGCACTTTTTGTTGTCTGCTATTCTATGTTTCATTGAGCAGTGCATCATAGCATGGCATTTATTTTGAATTAATTTGTTGCGAATTGGCGTATGTACATCCTTTTGTGAGCAGAAGAAGAAGAAGATGAAGAAGTAGGTGACGAGGAAGTATCAACCCTCAGGATGGGGGTGACAAATAAAGATGTGGGGGCTTCAATTTTGGAGGAGAGGGCCCCGATCAGGAATAATGGAGCTTCTGTTTCTAGGGCAGGGGATCTCGTCATTAGGGAGCCTCCTTCTAACAAAGGGGCACCTCCTCATAATGAAGGAGACGCTATTGTCCTGAAAGGAAAAGCACCAGCGCATGAGGTAGGGGCATTCATAGACCCAGCCAGGACTTCTACCAAGCCTACCGTGATAGTCTTGCATCGACAAGAAGAAAGACTACAGCCGGATGCTGGTGAGTTAGGCTTTGCATGTGCCTTATCGTAGTCTATTAGTTGCCATTGATGACATGTTTAACCATGTAACAAGTGCTACTGCTGATGTCTCGGGACCTCCTCTGCCTCGTATGGAGTCGTGGGCTAAAGTTCCTAACAAGTTTGCATTTGTTCAAGGGCTTGTTGATGACATGATCAAACGCCTTCAATAGGTGGACCCTTGTGCGGGTACGTAGAAGTGTTGATTACTCCTATGTTGCTACGCTGAAGCTCTCGAGCTTGTTGATTATCTCGTGCTAACGTGATTATTACATATTCTATGCTGGACAGCTTCTCAGCTTAAGTGGGACCCAGCATGACCTATGGAGGTTCGAGCAGTGCTTGCACTCTTGCCCGAAGTGACCTAGGTGTCTCGTCGTACTTTTGACGAGGCTTATAAATGTGTGTTTCATTCGGCGTGCTCCCTGTGGGAGTGCAGGTGCATGAACGAGGAGCTATGGAAATGGGTCCAAAGGGTCGAGCAGAGGGAGGTTGAACTGGTCGTTGAGGTGGAGAACCTCAGGTCGAGGATCAATTTCCTCACAAGCCGTAAGCCTGACCCTATCAATTTGTAGAGGGTTGTGGACGACTACGTCCAGTTTTGGAGTATTGTTCATCAAAATGTAGAGTCCACCCGTGAAGTAATTGAACAGCAGATGTAGATGGACTTGCTAGCCCAGAAGTGCCAAGATATGAAAGATATCAGCGCCAAGGTCTTCGAATGGGGAAAGACCCAGATGGATCACAAGCATACGTATAAGCTAGAAAATAAAACCCATCGAAGATTGTATAAATATGTGGATGTGGAGGCATTCTCATATGAAATGTTTGTGAAGGCCATTGGCACTTCTGGGGTGTATTTCCAGTTTAAAGAGTAGGTGGAGGTCACGGAATCGCCTGACTTGCAGGTGAATCTTTCCACAGGGGAGGTCACGACTGCCTCCCTTTCCCGAGAACCTCTAAAGTGGATGACCTTAGAAAGGGAGAAAGTTGCTGCTGCGAATGCTGAACCTAGTGACAGGCATTGGATGAACATTTCAATAGAGGAAGTTGAATGTTGCCTCAGGTTTGGTCTAGATCAGCTACCTCTTGAGAACGACACAGGCTCCCCTCAGGTTAATTATTTTAATGCTATGCTACAGCTATCGTTTATCACACTTGTTGTCCCTGCTAACTACTTCATTTTGGGACAAAGGCCCTCAACGAAGGAGTGAGGCCTATGGAGGGAGGAGATGAGGAGCCAGAAGGGGGAAAAATAGGAGCAGGAGACGCGAACGGTGAGGGTGATGCAAACGGGGATAAACCATGACAACATGAGACCCACCCTCTCTCTTTTTTTACCTTGAGAATATTACAGACATTGTCTAATGGGTGAAACATTTTGAATGAAATGCAAGACTTCAGAAAGGAAATTGATCTTGTATTGACATGCATGTTATGTAAAATTTTTTACGTTCCTGTATGCTAGTTTTAGGCCATTTTGGGTAGTTTTTTAGTTTTAGGCCATTTCGGACAGTTTGTTGGTTTTATGCAACATGCTAAATGGACAGCATACTGATGAGCTAAGTAAACAACAAATATGCGAAAAGGGAAACTAGGTGGGAGGTCACAAGGCTGCTATGCTATGTGTAGCTGCCTCTTGATTTTTCATGGGTTGATGAGGACGTAAGATCGAGGCATTTTGCCAAGGCCCCTGCCCATACCACTATCCTTTACTTGAAAGGGCAATTCCACCCATGCGTTTTCGATTTCATAGTAAACTTGGTGGACCAATCTTTCCATTGCATGATAGATGCGTGCATGAATAGGCATTTTGTCTTCAGAGGCTGTAACCTCTGAATCCTGTTCCATGCCTATGTTGCTGATTGCTTGCATTACCATCCCGTTGCCATGGATTATCACTTCCCTACCTGCGTATGGTAAGTGGATTTCCTGGTGTATAGGCGAGGAGACAGCTCTAAGTTGTGCTAACCACGACCTTCCTAGGATTAGGTTAAACCCAAGCATTTCTTTGACTATGATGAATGTCGCGTTTGTGGGAAACTCGTCCCCTGCTATGAAGTTTACGTGAACCGTACCTTTCACCAAGACACATGCCCCGTTGAAGGACTGTAGACATGACGTCGCCGTTGGTTTGATTTGGATGACTGTACCGACCGAAATCGTTGGTGCAAGGCTGGAAAGTTACGAGCACCGAAAGATCCACGGACAAGCATAGTCGACCCTGCCTCCGCTTGAGGGCAAGCTGGAACGGACGAAGGCAGAGTGCCTTGAATGGTCCACACGCGAATCAAACAAGGACTTCCCCAACGTTTGCCGCTACAACACATTGGGTTATACGTAAACAATGCGCGTTAAATGTAAACCGTAAACAAGCACGATAACGTAAATGAGCCTGTAAACGTAAACTGAAAAACGAAGAAAACTGCAATAAATCTGAGCAAAATGTAAACTGTTTTGTATTGAGAATTGATTACAAAGTGCACCAGTCCAAACGCAGTTGTGGCTTTGACACAAGGCGGACGAAAGGCCCCGGCGTGTGCAGGGATGACTCGGCTAGTTCGCAAGGCAGGCGGAGCGTAGAGACTTTGTACGGCGTACAGGGCTCTCCAGCGTAAGAGGGTTTTTGATCTCTGGTCTGCAGCGTAAATGTCTCTTGTGTGCTCTGGGAGTTTTTTTTTGCCCCCCTCTAATTTACGGAAAACTAGGCTATTTATAGGGGTAGGGTTATCGGGAAAATCGGACTGGGAGACATGTGACGTATACACTAGGCGTATACGCCGGGCGTCTACGCTGATGGATGCTGAGCGTAGAGGATGCCAGCGTAAGCGTATAGCATGCCAGTGTAAGCCAAAAATGTGCCTAGCGTATACACATGAAAATGCTTCATTTTAAGGTCAAAAATTGATTTTTGGGTGCCCAAGAGCTGCTAGAAACCTTGGGGAAGGTCCTGAGGGGTTTGGACGCTCGATTCTAGCACGTTTTGATGCATTTCTGGGGCCCGAAAGTCTATCTACGCTGGGCTTACGCTGGGCTTACGCCGGGCGTATACGCTGGGCGTAGAGGAATGAACGACCATCATTTGGAGCCCGAAATTTGATTTTCAAGTGCCTGAGACCTGCTGGGGACCTTGGGGAAGGTCCTGGGGGGTCTGGAAGCTTGATTCTGGCACATTTTAATGCATTTTTGGGGCCCGAAAGTCTCCCTACGCTGGGCTTACGCTGGGCTTACGTCGGGCGTATAGGCCAGCGTACAGGATGCATACTTAGTGAAAAACAAGTATTTTGAGCTCAAGACTTGCCAAGTTTGATGTCAAATGTCTTCGTAGTCTTCTATGGGTCCCAGGGAACTTTTACTTACTTTCTTTGACTTCGTTTGATGTTATTTTTGAGGCTTTCAAGCTTGGTCATGCTGAGGACCAACATGACTTAGCTTAATTTCTGTCTTCAAGTGTTAGCCAAAATTTTTGTGGTGTTTCATTGGCCCCTCTTTGTTGACGTCTGGAGGAATTGACCCGAGAGGCGTCGACAAAGAAGTACAAAACACCACAAGCAAACAAGGTGCAAACATTATCCTTGAGCACTTGGCCAG
>MNCI01011532.1:1239908-1264115 GCA_015680685.1 Gnetum montanum | reverse complement strand
GTGATCTCCCATGTATATGTGCTCGAAGTTTCGTTTTGCCTCCTGTTCTATGGTGTCAAGAGGAAGGTTGGCTAGAATCTTTACACAGATGTAGTTATAATGTTCTTGTGTGGGGACTATGAGGGCACGTGCATTGAAGTTTTGGGATGATTCCATGGTAATGTGTGCTTGGACAAGGTAATTGATGTTGGTGGCCATTAGGACTTAGACTAGTTTGAAGTAGGTGCGAATCGCAGCGAATTCGGCTTTGAAACGGGCCCGTTTTGAGTGTTTTTGTTGGAAAAACACTGTAGCGGTACTGTAGCAGTACTGTAGCTTACGCTGACACCGTAGCTTACGCTGACACTGTAGCTTATGCTGAGACACTGTAGCTTACGCTGACACTGTAGCTTACGCTGAGACACTGTAGCTTACGCTGACACTGTAGCTTACGCTGAGACACTGTAGCTTACGCTGACACTGTAGCTTACGCTGAGACACTGTAGCTTACGCTGACACTGTAGCAGCGTATACGCCCGAGCACTGTAGCAGCGTAGACGCTGGGGTTTCAGTTTGACAGTGTAGACGTTGTAGTCTGTTAGCAGCGTAGACGCTGGGGTTTCAGTTTGGCAGCGTAGACGCTGTAGTCTGTTAGCAGCGTAGAAGCTGGGGTTTCAGTTTGGCCCTCCTTCTAGCGCCAAAAACTGTACCAGCCGAAATCGTCGGTGCAAGGCTAGAACGTTACGAGCACCGAAAGATCCATGGACAAGTACAGTCGACCCTGCCTCCACTTGAGGGCAAGCTGGAACGGACGAAGGCAGAGTGCCTTGAATGGTCCGCACGCGGATCAAACAAGGACTTCCCCAACGTTTGCCGCTACAACACGTTGGGTTATACGTAAACAATGCACGTTAAATGTAAACCGTAAACAAGCATGGTAATGTAAATGAGCCTGTAAACGTAAACTGAAAAACGAAGAAAACTGCAATAAATCTGAGAAAAATGTAAACTGTTTTGTATTGAGAATTGATTACAAAGTGCACCGGTCCAAACGCAGTTGTGGCTTTGACACAAGGCGGATGAAAGGCCCCGGCGTGTGCAGGGATGACTCGACTAGTTCGCAAGGCAGGCAGAGCGTAGAGACTGTGTATGGCGTACAAGGCTCTCCAGCGTAAGAGAGTTTTTGAGCTCTGGTCTACAGCGTAAATGTCTCCTGTGTGCTCTAGGAGTTTTTTCTTGCCCCCCTCTAATTTACGGAAAACTGGGCTATTTATAGGGGTAGGGTTACCGGGAAAATCGGACTGAGAGACACGTGGCGTATACGCTAGGTGTATACGCCGGGCGTCTACGCTGATGGATGCTGAGCGTAGAGGATGCCAGCGTAAGCGTA
This sequence comes from Gnetum montanum, assembly GCA_015680685.1. Lineage (NCBI taxonomy): Eukaryota > Viridiplantae > Streptophyta > Gnetopsida > Gnetales > Gnetaceae > Gnetum > Gnetum montanum. Next base: position 1,262,746 of record MNCI01011532.1, on the reverse strand, counting down.
TAGCATGCCAGCGTAAGCCAAAAATGTGCCCAGCGTATACACATGAAAATGCTTCATTTTAAGGTCAAAAATTGATTTTTGGGTGCCCAAGAGCTGTTGGAAACCTTGGGGAAGGTCCTGGGGGGTTTGGACGCTCGATTCTAGCACGTTTTGATGAATTTCTGGGGCCCGAAAGTCTGTCTACGCTGGGCTTACGCTGGGCTTACGCCGGGCGTATATGCTGGGCGTAGAGGAATGAAAGACCATCATTTGGAGCCCGAAATTTGATTTTCAAGTGCCTGAGACCTACTGGGGACCTTGGGGAAGGTCCTGGGGAATCTAGACGCTTGATTCTGGCACGTTTTGATGCATTTTTGGGGCCCGAAAGTCTCTCTACGCTGGGCTTACGCCGGGCGTATAGGCTAGCGTACAGGATGCATACTTAGTGAAATATAAGTATTTTGAGCTCAAGACTTGCAGAGTTTGATACCAGATTTCTTCGTAGTCTTCTGTGGGTCCCAGGGAACTTTTACTTGCTTGCTTTGACTTCGTTTGATGTTATTTTTGAGGCTTTCAAGCTTGGTCATGCTGAGGACCAACATGACTTAGCTTAATTTCTATCTTCAAGTGTTAGCAAAAATTTTTGTGGTGTTTCAATGACCACCCCAAACTTATCTATGATAGGGAAGGAAATGACATTTTTGGCAGCCCCATCATTGACATGTACCCTTTGAATCTAGTGTTGGCTGACCCGAATTGTGATGAAGAGAGACGCCGTAGTCATTTGACCCCCTTGGGGATCTTCCTTAATGGTGTCGTCACTGAAAGTTAATTGATGTATTACGAACTCCGTGGGTATGGAAGGGAGTATGACTGAATGGATTTCTTTCTCGTCTACCAACATGTTTTCATCGACCGAAATCACAGTTAACATGCGGGCAAGAGCCTCACGGTGGCGAGTAGATGTTATGACCAGGTTGTACAAGCTTAGCGTAGCATTTTTTTGCCTTAGGGCTTGCCCAACCTGGGTGAGGGCATCCAATAAGTTTTGGCCACCCTCCTATTTAACACCTTCTTCTTCCTTGATTTGTCCTAGAAGGTGAATCTCTCGATCAGAGATGGCCTCAAGCCTAGGTTTAGATTTTTGTCAGCAAGGTGACGCAGGCTGTGTAATCGTGTCGACCTTCATCTTTGGCGATGAAGATGTAAGGGGTGAAGGCGTAGGTTTCAAAATATTTTTTACGATATTCCCCTTTGATGCGTCACCCATCAAGCAGGCTTCTCGTCTTGTGGGACGAGGAGGTTGTTTAACGATGTTGCATGGGATAGGGGCTGTCGGAGACGTTGGCCACCTGATGATGAATGGAGCTAGAGATATCTGCTGACGGGGTCGTGTGGCCTCACCAACAAGCAGTGCAAAGGTAAATGCCTGTGGCAGGACTTTCAATATCAAGGGCAGCTGTGAGGGTGTACTACGCTTAGGCACAAGAATCACAAATGGCTGGAAGGATGACGTGGGATCATTGTCAATGCCGATGGTGTTGATTACGTAACCAACATTATTGGCATTGAGGGGGTCCGTGTAGATGTACATAGATTGGCTTTTAGGGCGTATCGGGTTACTTTCATCCAGCATTAGCTTCCCTAGGTCTCCTACAATGACAGACAATTATTTGTGGTGTGACCACATAGTTGATGGTAGTCACAGAACCTGTCTAGCCTAAAACCCTTAGGAATCGAAGGCTCATTCGGCAGGGCCAAAGAGGGATTTTTAAGGAGCTCGCAATAGCGTCAATATCTCATGTTCGCTTCCTCCGACATTTGCTTGTGCTAGATGTATCCCACTGCTAGCAATTGCTTTAGGAGTTATGAAGGTTTGAGAGGTAGCGGGGTGTATTTCGAATGATCTTTACGTTCGAAGTTGGGTTTGGTGTATGCAGATGTCTCAGGGGTAGATGTGGTAGGTTGCGATGTTTGGCCTGGTTTGGGCACAGAGTCAGCCGTAGGGATAGAAGGTTTCTTGTTATTCTTGTTTCCATTGTTGCTATGTTTGGGCTTGGCCTTAGTTGCCACAGCAGCCACCATGGTTGTTGGGGCCTTACCCTTGTTCTTTTTCACAAAGTTATTCTTATAAGTGATATAGGCCGGGCCTTTGCTTGCCTCGGCCGCATCTTGTATGCCTTTTGTCTGAGAAAAAACTTAGCTAAGAGAGCATGGAACGAGGTAATATAGTTTGGACTTGATGAAGTCGTTCACTGCACCCTTAAAGATGGCATACAAGTGAGCCTCCATGATAGGCTCACAGATTTCTTTAAGGGTCGCACTCCAATGTTGAATGAACTTTTGGACTAGTTCTAGCGGGTCTTGCCTTACGCTCATCAGTTGATCCAGTGTGGTTTCTGGCTTCAAGTTATACTTGAAGCGTGTCACAAACTAGGTCAAGAATTCTTCCAAGGTCGAAATGGATGAATGTGGCAAAGCGCGGTACCAATCTAGGGCTTTCTTAGCTAGGGGCATAGTGAAGACGTGAATGATCATATGCAGCCATTGTTGTAATAGCAAAGACTCTGACCAGAAGGTGATGAGATCTATATTGGGATCTCCTTCTCCATCGTACTTTGTGAAGCGTGAGAGGGACATCTTGGGTGGAAATATCAAGGCAGGTATTGTAGGGTTGACGGGGTCGTCTTGGTAAAAGTCCATGACTTGTACCGTGTCAGCCCCAATAGCTTTGAGGTGTTTTACTTCCTCAGTTAGGATCTGAATGAGCTGAAATGCTTGGTCTAGACCCGATTAAGTATTACAATAATCATTTTGTTTGTTACCTCTGCTTGCCCATTCCTTTGAGGATAGTAAGGGGATGAAAATGAGTGTTTGATCCCTAGGCTGTCACAAAAGGTTTTGGTCTCGTCACTGCTAAATTGTGGCCTATTGTTAGTGATGATTGTCATGGGAATGCCAAAACAGGTTACAATGTTTTCGAGAATGAAATTGCATATGTGTTTAGATGTAGTTTTTCAAAGGGGAGCAGCTTCTACCCACTTCATGAAGTATTCCGTTGCGGTTATGATGAAACTATTCCCCACAGAAGATGAGGGTGTTATTGGGCCGTGAAACTATGTCACGTGATTTGCGCCATATGCAACTCATTTGGTGGTACATGGATTAGATTGCTATGTTTTTGGCAGGTACTACATGTCTTAGCCTTGGAGAGACAGTCGTACTCCATGTGTGGCCAATAGTAGCCTAGGTGTATTATCTTCGTTGCCATAGTTTTTGGTGCTATGTGTCCTCCGCATAGTCCCTCATGCACTTGTTCAACAATGGTTTGGGCATCGGTACTACTAACACATGTTAGCAATATGCCTTCATAGGATCGGCGACACAATGTATCCCCTACCAGGGTATATTGCTTAGAACATTTTCGTACTACATCCTTTTGTGCATTTTTTAGATGTTGTGGTGTTTCGCCACGTAGAAGGTATGCTTTTATGTCGTCATACCATTCTGTCACGCGTGTTGTACTAACAGATGCTATCGGCAACATGTCAAGAGTATCGGTTATTGGTTCAGTACAACTGGTTACGGAGCTTGGTAATGCATGGAACATATCTGGTGATATGTTTAATGCTAATGTGGCANGTTTAAGACCAGTTGTGAGTCTCCTCTGACTACAAGCTGTGTGATGTCTGAAGCTAGTGCTACCGCAAGACCTCTAAGGAGACCTTTGTACTCTACTATGTTGTTGGTACAATGAAAGTTGAAGCGATAAGCAAAGGGTCGGATCTCCCCGGAGGGATAGGTGATGACAGCGGTTGCACTTCCCCCTCGAGAGGTGGATGCTCCATCAAAGTTTAGAATGGCATCGTAGTCGTTGGGCACTATGTCTATTGCGCTTATATTCTCATCTAGGAATTCTGGCTCTACTGTCGCTTGATTGTGTGTTGGTGACGTGGCCATTTGATTTGCGATGGCTTGACCTTTAACTGATGATTGTGCTATGTAATGCAAGTCAAACTCAGCTATCATGGCTTTCCAACGGGCTATTCAACTTGTTTCGTAAATGTTTCCTGTGATGGCCCTGAGCACATTATCCTTGCAAATTATGTTTACTTGGTTACGAAAGAGGTAATTTCGCCATTTTCTTAAAGAAAAGACCAAAGCTAAACAGGACCTCTCCACGTAGTGATACTTCTTCTCATGGGCACCTAATGCATGGCTTAAGTAATATACAGGGACTTCGGTTCCATCATCTTATTTCTGGCAAAGCATAGACACGATTGACGAATCTGAAGTAGTGAGGTAGATGTAAAACGGTTTATCGTTTTGAGGTGGATAAACCGTGGGCAGTCAGGCAAGTGCTGTTTTAATGTTATCGAATGCTTCTTGGCACTGCGGAGTCCATTCAAAATGGATGTTTTTGCGTAATAGGTGGTTCATAGGTTTTAGTTTGTCTGTCATTTTTTCTATGAAGCGCCTGATAAACTGTAATCTACCTTGTAGACCTCGAAGTTCGGTAAGGTTGCCTGGTGGTTTCAGGTTTGTTATGGCCTTAACCTTATCGGGGTCCACTCATATCCCTGCTTTTGATGCTATAAATCCAAGCATTTTTCCTTTCTTGATGCCGAAGACACATTTTTTTAGGTTAAGTCTCAGTTCATACTTTAAACAACGTTTTAATACTAGGTTAAGGTCTTGTACATGTTGTTCCGATGTTTTTGACTTAACCACAATGTCGTCCACGTAGTCGTTGAGCGAGTGTAACATGTAATTGCTAAAGATGAATTTCATCGCTCTTTGATACGTGGCCCCAGCATTCTTGAGACCGAAGGGCATCATTGTATAACAAAAGGTTCCCCACGGTGTCATAAAGGTTGTTCGAAGCTGATGATCCGGGTTGATGCGTATTTGATTGTATCCCGAGAAGCCATCCATAAAAGATAATAAGGCATGCCCAGTAGTTGAGTCAACAAGTTGATCGATGCTGGGTAGGGGAAAATCATCTTTTATGGTTGCAACATTTAAATCCTGGAAGTCAATGCATAAGCAAATGCTTCCGTTCTTTTTTGAGACAATGACCATGTTGGAAACCCACTCGGCGTAATCAACAGCCCGAATTAAACCACCTTGATAAAGCTTGGTGATCTCATTGCGAACTGCCAATGCCACCTTGGGTTTAACCTTTCATGCCTTTTGTTTTATTGGCCTAAATTTTGGATCAAGGATAATGTTATGCTGGAAAATTCGAGGATCTAATCCGGGCATGTCCGTGTATGACCAAGCGAATGCTTTTATGTTTTTTTTTGAGCACGTTCTCAATGTCTTTGGCTAGTTGCGATTGGAGTAAGGTGCTTAATTTTAATATTTTGATTTCCCCATCGGGCATGGTGATGGGGGTTTCGTTCTAGGGGTCTTTGGTGATATTTTTGGCTTCTATGTCAAGGGACTTTGTCATGCCTTTGTAGTTTTCTATTATTTGCTATGTTGAGGCTATGACTGCATCGTCCATTGATGAACATAAGTGGATGACGTTTATGTTAATATCTCTTGCAATTTTGCCATATGGTCCATCAATGATTAACGGTGCGGTTAAATGCTGGCAATCCATCGAACTTGCTCCTGCCAATAAATAGAGAGCTGAATGAGCTAATGGGTATCGTTCTATGTTCTTTGGTAATTTTAAATTATGTGTACATGCATGATGGTGGATTATCGTCACACCGGGACGCATGGCAGTTTGAGGCCGTACCAGGCCGTAGGTGGCAGTTTAACGCCTTACCGGGCCGTACCGGGCCGTAATGGTAGTTTAAGGCCGTACCGGGCTGTCATGTTGTTTGCGCTGGAATGTTCGGCGTAAACTCATGAAAAGGGGTTCACAGGGGAACTGGGATGTAGTAACTTCTGTTTTATTATTAAATATATATTTTTTTATTATTTTTAAAGCAAATTTTAGCGAAAAATAAGTAAAAAGGCAAAAAGTAGCAAAAAGTAGCAGACTGGGAGGCGGGGGCGTAAGCCGCGGCGGCAGCAACGGTGGAGCGCTATATAAAGATGGGGGGTTTCATTTGTTATCGTTGCATTTTAGGGCGTAACATCTGAGTGAGCGTAAGCATAAACTGCGAAACCCAGCGTAAGCGTAAACCCAAACACCAGCGTAGACGCCGCTCAACTAAACCCCAGCGTAGACACGAATGGCTAAACCTTAGCGTAGACACGGAGTGCAGAAATTCAAGCGTCGGCATAGGGACTCAGACTCTGGTGTAGAGGCTCGGCGTAGGCGTAAACAGTTCTAACCTTCAACGTAAACTGTTAATCTTAGCATAGAGGATGTCGAGATGGGCAAAGGCAAAGAAGTGGAAGGCCAGGGGAGGAAGGGTCCTGACTTGACCTTCGCAGAGGAGAGTGAAGCGATGCTGTAGTGCCTGCCCAGGCCAAGGGTTCCATCGTGGCCTGGATCATAGCACAGGTAGGCTCTGATCCCGCCTCTGTTAGTTATTTTCGCTTGTGCATGCTTCATAGCATAGACAGTCTCGGGCTTCGGCGTATATGCCGAGCATAAGGAGTTAGCGTAAGGTCTTGATAGCGTAGACCATCATAGCATAATCTGTTTTCAGTGCACAACATAAATACTTTTTCTTGCACGAAGAGTAGACGATTGTATCAGCGTCTACGCTGAAGGCTGTACAACATATACGCTGAGGGTTTCTTCAACGTATACACTGAGCGTGTACAGTTGTCTTTCAAGTATGATACAGCGTAGACCTATCTCCATGTGAACTATTTTTTGGCGTAAACTATTTGTTAGTGCCTAACGTATACGCTGAGGGTTTCTGCCGCGTATACGCTGAGCGTAGATAGTTTGGTTCGTAGCATAAACAATTCGTTGTCAACGTATACACTGGGTTAGGCAGCGTATACGCTGAGCGTAAACAATTGTAATAGTGTATACGCTGGGTTAAACAGCGTATACGCTGAGCTTAAATAGTTAGCAATTTTTTCTAAGGGTTGGTCTACGATGTGAACTTTTGCTTTTCGGGTCATTTTGATGTGTGGCTGATTTATTATGGCATCCTGATTGCTTGCAGGGATAGTAAGACTTTTCTCCTCGTTGTTGAACTTGTTGGGGTGCTAACATGATTTGGCCCCATTGAGGCTGATGAGCCTACCCCGGATCTAACCGTGGACAACAATGGGATCTGGTTCAGAGAGGGTGCATGTGAATTTCTGGCTTTCATGCTGGACAACTTCGAAGTGACTATCTGGTCGAACCTAAATGAAGTGGTGGCGTGCAACGTGCTTGAGGCCATGCTGCCGGGAGCCACGGAGGGTGTCATGGTCTTCATAGAAGACATCGACGAGGGGCCGTTTGTGAATGAGGATGGTTCTTCCCACGGGCCCAGGTCTAAATGCCCGTTAATGCGCATGTGGGCACAATTGCTGCGAGGGCAAGAGTACCTCAACAACACATTATTTATAGCTGCACGCATGCACACATTGTTCCAGAATCCTCCTGGAACCATGTACCAGGTGGATAGGTAGGACCATTTAAGTTTATTTTTTCTCTTCACCGTTTGGTATTTGCTTCTGTTTTGACATCCGTTTGTTTGTAGGCCTAAAGTTAACCTGGACGGGACGTGCATTGAGGATGAAGGGCTTGCTCTTGCTCGCACTGCTCTAGAGGCATTTATGGCAGGTCCCACCCTTCGTGGAACCATATTAGGTCAAAAAAAGGGCACGATCATTCATTTTCACAAGCAGTTCTCTAGAGCATTCGCGATGTGCCAAGCTCGTAGATGGCTGCATGAAGATTGGTTGGACAAGGGACCAGTCTTCCCCCGTGACTCCGGCTTAGGCAGTACATCCAAGTCCACAACTAACGGTAAATAACAACATTTCCTAAATGTGCTAATGTGTTTGTCGAACTGTCGGGAGTTATACTGATATGACAATCTCAAATTGTATTTGCAGTTGATGTACCTCCTGGCGGGGATCCGGTTACGACGGGCCGAACTGAGACTACGTTGTTGATGAAGTTTGGAGAGGTCAGTAAGGCCCAAAAATGGTTACATATCCACACATCCCCATCCATCGTTCATTGCTTAGACAATGCTGGCCTCATGGAGCTTTTCACAACCCCGAGCCCTGATGTGTCCATAGCAGAAATAATCAGGATCGTAGATTCCTTCAATGAATCTGTCTCCTACTACAGCACCCGAATTAAGGCTTTTAAGGTAGTTTTCCATCTGTTGCCTGAGTTCTTTTCAAACTTATTTGGTGTACCGGCAGATGGCATAAGTGTAGTTTTAGACAGGGCTCATAAAGAGCTCCAAACGGTGTGTGAATTGGAGGACTGGCTGGGCGTGGCCAAGGGTGCCAAGGGATTTCCAATGCAGGGAAAAGCAAAGGTTGAGGAGGTAAATGAACTATATCCCCTGTTTAGGGCATGGGTATTCCCTAAATCCCTTTCTCAGGTACGGAGTCTTGGGGTTGAGGCTGTACGCATCATGCGAAATATCCTAGAAACTAGAATGCGTCATAATTGGGCCCAATTTTCATTGTCGGGCATGCACAAGGAGATAGTGTCATTGCGCTCGAATGTCAAGGCACAATCCCACTTCACCTTTGCCTTCTTTGCTGGTTACCTTCACCGCTTCGCCAAGTTTCTAGTAGTTCGTGTAGATAACAAGTTTGTTCTACAGGATCGGGGTCAACTATCCCGCCTGTAGATCAATCACTTATTTGAAACAGCCAAGTCCCAAGATGCTCCTGAGGGCATTGATGAGTCTATGTCTATCATGATAGGGGGGTCGTCTGGTACATCAATCCACACCCATGACAGTTTGGGATTGGAACTGGATGATGTACCCTATACTGCGAAGAGAGCAGAACAGGTCATCAAAGAGACCGTTGGCCAGGCCAAATCAAAGCTAAAAAGGAACAAACACCCAACTGAGGAAGTCTTGAATGTGAGCGAGCCACGGGTGAAACGCATACGATTCAAGATGCCTGGTAAGTAGACTTTGCCAGCTTATTGCTTAATTGTTTTCGTTTCGCTCATAATTTTTTCTTCAATCGCTTACATGTCACTGATACCTTTGGCTTGATTTGAGAAGTGAGGAAGCAGGCTATAGAGACGATCACTGAGGAGGAGGAAACCAACACGAAGCGAAATAATGAGAAGGAAAATGTGGAGAAGGATCAGGGAGGAGAAACGGAGGAGTTGAAGGAGAACACCATAGAAACTGGGCTGTTGGATGACCAGGATGGTGTCAACCAAATGTTCAGTAGCTTTCTTAAAGGAAAGCTAGATTTAGGCGATCCCCCAGAAGGTGACAAGGAGCACAGTATGTTTTCTTTTTATTTTATTTTATATTGCTTCATTAGTTATCATTTCTATGGTATTTTATTTTCATGTTTTCATTTCTTCCAAATGAAGGCAACGAAACCAAGACAATGCGGTTAGACGTACCCATGAAGATAGTTCCCCTTGAGAGGACCACGGAGGTTAGTTCATCCTGCACCTGTGAGCCGTTTACTTGGACAAAGATGCCAAGTAAGATGGATTTTGTGGCTAGAATTGCTAAAGAAGTTGTTGAACACATTCAGGAGGTCCACCCTGAAATAGGTATAAATGTTTTGAATCGTTTGCAGTTTTAGAGTTTTACATGCTATTTTTGTTATCTTAACGTTTGATCTCTTCATATGCATAGGTGCTAAACTGAGGTGGGACCCTTCTGAGACCATCAGCATAGAGAGTTTACCCACACTATCCCCAGAAGTGGAGCAGGTGCCAAGACTTATTTATGAGGAGGTGGTGGAAGGTCTTGTGCACAACGCCAAGTCACTGCGGACCTGTAGGCGTTCTATCGAACAATTGTGGCTGCAGATTCAAGCAAAGGAAAAGGAAGTCTCCAAGTTGTCGATTGAACGTGATGATGTTAAAGTGCAGTATGAGTTCGCCTCCACCAAACTAAGCAGGGATCACTCTTGGTGAACGTCCGAGGTTACATATACCAGATACTGGAACTTACTGAATTGTCATGCGTCATTGACTCGGAGAATGGTAGAGCGCAAGGCCCAAATAGATCTCCTGAACCTCAAATGCGAAGATTGGAAAGCTTTCGCTTCCAAGGTTCGCAAGTGGGGTCAGGATGAGAAAAATCACAAACATCATTACAAGAAGTCGTTAAAGGAAGTGTCCATCGAAAAGCGGCAACTAGAAATGTTTGTCGAGGGTTTGGGTTTGCGCACTGCTTTTGATACTTTTGTCCAAAACACAACTGTTGAGATGGAGTCACCTACAAGGGTGATTACAACTGCATCTGAGGAAGTGTCTGTGGGTGAATTCCCTCTGAAACGTCCTACTTGGTTGGTTGTCGATAAGGGAAAGACCTTACCAGACGTCGATTTAGGCCTTGATGGGACAAATTGAGCTAGTGTCTTAAAGAAGGAAATCCTTCGTTGACTGGAATTCGGCTTAGGGAAATCCTTCGTTTTGTTATTATGAAATTGATTTGCTAAATAATGTTTAAAATTTTGACATTCTTCTATTCTTACATTGATTGTCTCCTTTTGTCTTTTCAGGATGAAGGCGGTGATGATCTCCAAGAAGCTGGCCCCAACGAAGTGGGGGCCCCTGATGCCAGCGGGTCTAAAGGGGATGATCCTCCTATCCCAGATGCTTATTTTTAATTTCATTTTTAGTTTTTTTAGTTTTGCTTTATGGAACTCTTCTGACTCAAATTGACACGGGAATTGTAAATTGAAAATTTTGAGGTATTTTAAACAGATGGATGAAAACAGTTAACTCTTGTAATTGTATATCATTGCATATAATAAATTTTTTTGGTTGATTTTAAGTTTAATTGCACACACAACACAATAATATAAAATGTTTTGGTTTACTTTTCTATTTTAAGTGTAATGCGCAGATGTAATTATAAATGATAAGCGAGAAAGGAAAACAAAGCGTAAGTGTATGAACTAGTCTAAGGCCATTTCGGGCTGGATTCGCACTAGTTTAAGGCCATTTCGGGCCACATGCATAGTTTAAGGCCATTTTGGGCCCCAGTCGTAAATAAGGGACATTTCGAATGACAAGGGTGTATTTCTCGGTTGACCGACCATTTCTGATCATGGCTAGTTTTATGTCGTTGCGGACACGATAGTTTAACGTCATTTCGGATAGATTGAGATGGTATTATTTTAGGAATTTTTTGATTTTTTTTCTTTTTAATGTCAGGCGATGTGTCAATGGGTATGATTCTGTATTCAGCATCCCCTTCGCTGATTACGTTGAATGGTAATTCAGCCCAAGGGACATCTAATGGAATGGCTTCTGTGTCAATGTTTTTAGATGTTTCAGTATTTGTGGTGAGTTCTATGTTAGTTTCTAATTGAGAAGGTGTATGTACAATGTCAGGTGCAGGTGTTTCTGTTGTAGGTGGATTTGGATTACTGCCTACCGGTTGTTGTTCGTTTATGTCGTTTCGGCTAGGCTCTTCGAGTTCAACCTCTGAGCCTTGGTCCATGTCCATGTGTGAGGAAATAATCGGTGTAGCTGCTTCCCCGTGTATGATGATTTCACCACCTTCATAAGGTAGGTGAATTTCTTGATGTATAGGGGATGAGACCGCTTTCAGTTGGGCCAACCAGGGCCTTCCTAATATTATATTGAATCCTGGCATTTCATCGACCACTACGAAGTTAGCAGACGTGGAAAAATGGTCCCCTGCTATGAAGTCTAAGGTCACTGTGCCTTTAACCATCATGCGTGACCCGCTGAATGATTTTAAACATGTAGTTGCCGTTGGTTTGATTAACTCCGTCATCCCTAGTTGTTCAATGATGGGGTATGGTACTACGTTTGTGGCAGCTCCATCGTCTACGTGGACCCTAGGTATCTTGAACTGATTTATGCGTATCGTTATGAACATGGGGGCTATTTTTATCTCCCTTTTTTTCTTATACACCTTAATGTTATCATTGTAAAAGCTTAATGGTTTAGAAGTTGCCCCTTGGGGCGAGTACATTACCGCATGAATGGAGGGTTCATTTGGAGGCAAGTCCTCACTTACTGGGATTGACGTTAACATGCGTACCAAAGCTTCACGGTGTGTTTGGGATGTAAGAACTAAGTCATACAAGCTTAGCGAAGTGTTCTTTTGTTTGAGTGCTTGTGTGACTTGTGTTAAAGCCGTTGCCAAATCTCTACTGTTGGGCGCATTTACATCCACGGTGACTGGGTCCATTGGCCCCAATAGTTTTATTTCATGCTTCGTTGGTTTGTCGTTTTTTCTCAGAGCGATTGTTTTAGACATGTCAGTTTTTTTTGATGGTTCACCCTTGTTACCTGCATTTGGTTGACTGTTGGGTGGCGTCATGGGTACAACATTGAGTGGAGTGGGTTTAGCTGGCCCTACAGCTAACCGTTGACGCTCCTTCTCCACGGGTTCATGCGTAAGCCTTTCTACTAAGCGTTCTCGTGTGTGGCGTGGAGCTGGAGCTGGTCTTAGAGCCTCGGGTTGCCTTGGGATTTGTACCACATACAGAGCCGAGTGGGGTTGCGGTTGGGCTGGCAGATGTGGTTGAGTAGAAGGCTGACTAGGCATCCTAATGACGTAGGGGCTAGGTTTGCCTTGCGTTTGTGAGGTGGAGGCTTGGTAATCATTAGGACTTTCGGATGTCCTAACAACATATGGGGTTGGTTTTGGCAGAGGTTGGACCTTTGATATTGCGACTATGGGTGGTACTCGGACTACAAAAGGGGCAGGCCAAGTAGGAGGGGTTGGTGGATTTGAGATAACAACGGTGGGAGGGACACGCACCACGTATCATTTTTTTCGTGTCATGGTGTTGGATGTAGCTACGGCCAAGGGTACCTGGATGACATATGGCTGCTGCGGGGCACGCGGTGGTTGAGGCATGAATGTGGATGCAGTGGGAGGAACATGGATTACAAATGGCTTGTTAGGTGTTTGTTGTTCATATTTAGAGTAGACAGTATTAATGCTGTGTGTCTCGGGTTCATCATCAAAGTAGATTGTGTTGATAACGTATGATGCCTCTTTGGTGTTCAGAGGGTCTTTATACACCCCCATAGCCTGATTCTGCGGTTGGACCGGGTTGGCCTCATCAAAGGTGATTTGGCCTTCATCGATCATTCATTGTATATCTTGTTTCAAGGTGAAACAGTAATCCGTGTCATGCCCATTGCGCTAGTGATAGTCGCAGAAGCGATCCATTCTAAAACCTTTGGGTACTGGTGGCTCATCCGGTGTTGCTAGGCTTGGGTTCTGAATGAGTTGACAAAACCAATCATGTCTCTGGATGGCCACAGGGGATAACTGTTTCTATTTCATTAACCCAGCCTTCAAGAGTTGGTCGAATAGTTGGGATGGCTTCATAGACAGTGGTGTATATTGAGAGGGTTCTTTCCTCTCAAAATTTCTCGTACGGTTTGGTGTTGGGTTCTGTGATGATGATGATTCCGACGCGGTTGTGGGAGTAGGTTTAGTATAGTTAGTAGGGGCTACAGGCAGTTTGTTTTGTTGTGCCATGCGTGCTTGTTGCGTTTCTGCTATTACTGCTATAATTGTTTTAGCCTTCTCTTTATCTTTCTTACTGTGTTAATTTTTGAAGGCTAAGTACGCAGGATCATGTCTATTTTGAGCCGCCTCTTCTATATTCTTAATCTGTACAAAGGCTTGGTTAAGGTTATAGGCATTAAGATAGTATAACTTGGATTTAAAAAAGTCATTAACAACCCTCTTTAGAATTGTGAGTAGATATGTCTAGGGGATTGGCTCATGTAGCTTATTGAGAGCGACACTCCACCTCTGAATGAATTTTTGTACAGGTTCGAGCGGTGCTTGTTTAACCTGTATAAGGCTGTCCAATGTCGCCTCAGGTTTCAAGTTATATTTGAACCTAGTCATGAACTGATGTAACAACTCTTCCAAGGAAAATATAGAATTCCTCGGCAAGGCCTGGTACCAATCAAGTGCTCTCCCTGCGAGGGACATAGGGAACACTCACAAAATGGCATGGGGCCATGCCTGGAGTAACGCGCATTCTAATCTAAACGTTATTAAGTGAGCGTTGGGGATCGTCTCCCTGTTATATTTAGTTAGTGTTGGCAACGATATTCCTTTGGGCAAAGTTAGGGGCGGGACAAAAGAGCTGATGGGGTCATCGTGGTAAAAGTCCACTACCTTCAACTCTTCGTCAACGGCTGTTTTGAGGCGTTTGACCTCGTCAGTTAATTCCTGCATTAATTTTTTAGCATCCGCCTAATCTTGAGCGCCAGGTGAGATGACAGCTTGTGGGTGCGGTGCGGCGTACAGATTAGATTGTTGGTAGGTTGGAAGGCTAAAAGTTATGCAGTCGGCGGTTGGACTTGTGGGATGTTCATAGCATGTGGCACCAAGGACGGCACATTGTAGGGGAGAGGTTGTTGTTGCTGTGGTTGCGGCTGTACTTGGGGAATGCTGGCCGGTGGAATCGTATGGGGTGGCATGTTGTGGTAAGAGGGTTGTTGTGATCGCACACCCATCACTACCCATTGCCCAGCCACATTTCGTGAAGGAACCCCCTGTTGGATTATAGCGGTAAAGGGGGCTCCATGCATTTGGATGTGGGGGATGTAGTGAGCGGACATGGATGCTAGTATCACATGTGGCATCCCTATCACTCAAGGCGAGAAGGTCGCTCCCACATTATTGTGTGGGGTTGGTGCTTGCGAGGATGGGTTGGCAGCTGCAGCGGGGATGATAGCGAGAGAGAGTGTGTTGATTTGCAGGTCGCTCGGAAGAGGAACGTGGACCAGCGCTGATGTTTCTAGAAAAGGTGCTTGCACCTGGGTGAACCTGAGGGGTTGGAGGGGCATGACTTCCCTTGTGCCTAGATGAAAGATGGGGTTAATGTGTGTTTGTGGGCTAAGGGTGTGATAGGAGTCTTCGTGTTCAGATTGGGTAGCGAACTCGTCCTCCTCTTCCGGTTGGAGATCTACTGCAGGCTGATCCAATGACTGGCTCCTTTGTAGGAGGAGTTGCATGATGAGCTCTGAGTACTGCTCTAGAACAGGGATTATATCGTACAGGAAAGGGATGAACTTGCATCCCCCCTTGTAGAAGAGTTCGTATTGCCTCTTTACCTCTATTTCTGCTCAATCTACGGCCAGGCCAACTTGTATCTTTACACATATGAAGTTGTACTGGTCCTGGGTTATGATGTTGGAGGTTGGGTTCCTCCCTTACAACCTGAGGGATCGGCGAGGCCCCGCTGTGGGTTGTACTATCGGTTGTTCAATGATGGGCTGTTGGACAGCCATGGTGCCTACAATGTCGGTGACTTGAGTGGTTGTAGTGGTGGTGTTTACGGGGTTCATGATGACCTGTTGAGGGTATGACATGGTGTAGGGATGTGAACTTAGTATACTGAGTGCAACTTATAGTGTATACGCTTCAACGACCGGCATATAACGACAGCATATACAGCGTATGGGTATGCAGCGTATAGGGTCAACGTAGATAAGTCTACGGCGTAAATCGTACAACGTATATGCTAGGCAGCATATACAACGTCAGGGTGCAGTGTAAAATAGGGTTACAGCGTATAGAGTGCAGTATAAACTGGACAGCAGCGTAGACAAAGTCTACGGTGTAAAGAGTGTAGCGTAAACAGAACAGCAGGGACAAAGTGTATAGCGTAGACGAGGTCTACGGCGCAAAGAGCGTAGCGTAAATGGATGGCAGTATCTACGGTGTAAAATGTGCAGCGTAAATGGGCGGCAACGTGGACAAGTCTACGGCGTAAAATGTGCAACGTAAACTTTAGTAGTCTTGTGTACAGCGTAAGGAAAATCTACAGCGTCAAACATGTAGCGTATGGTTAATAGCGTGAATGCTAGGGACCTTGCAGAGTAAGTTTTAACATGAGAGGCGTAGACGCTGGACAGCGTAAACGCTGGGAGGTTTTCAGAAGGAATCGACATATGGTCGATGGCGTAAATGCTGGGAAGCTTGCAAGTAATTTCTGTACCATTTCGAAATCGTCGATCTCCTGCTGGAAGGAAACATAGACCGTCGGATCACAGGACATGCATAGAAGATACTACCTTCGCTTGAGGGTGACCTGGAATGAACGAAGGTAGAGTACCATGGATGGTCCGCACGCCGACCAAACAAGGATTTCCCCGAACGTACACCGAAGTGCTATACGTTGGGTTATACGTAAACGACGTAACGGGCGTAAATCAGAGCGTAAACAACGTGATTGATGCGAACAGAGCATAAACGTAAACAAGCGTAAACAGAATACATGCAACAATTAATGCAAACTATAAATGATTTTGGGAAGAAAATGTAACAATGGAATTACAGAATGAGAGTACAATGCACAAGTCTAACGCAGTTGTGACTGGGACACAAGGCAGACGAAAAGCCTTGGTGGATGCAAGGATGACTGTGGGTTGGTTCACACTGTAGGCATAGCATAGAGGCTGTATACTCAGCGTACAGGGTTGTCCATCATATGGGAGTTTCTGCTATGGTTCTCAGCATCTCTGCTCTTTGGTGTGCTTTGAATGTTTTGCCAACTGACTTGGATCTAGTGAAAAATGGGGCTTTTATACAGGTTTTTGATGCTAGACTCAGGTTGGGAGACACGTGGTGTGTTGACCGGGTGCAAAAGCGTAAAATTTACATGTGTACAATATGTTACATTTGTTGGGCGTATACGCTGGGCATATACGCTGTGTCTGGCGAGTGTAGACTATGAGCGTGTACGCTGGATGTGCTGGGCGTATGCGAACTTGGACGTAGATGTTGTGGATGTCGGGCATATACATTGATGATGGTTGGGAGTATACGCTGATGGTTACTGGGCGTATACGCTGATGGTTACTGGGCGTATACGCTACGTATACGCTGATGGTTGCTGCCTTGTACCAATTCTTGCTCTGCAGTGCTGTTTCCATACCATCTTTGGAGATTTCATTCCAGGTGTATACATCTGTTGTATCTGCTAAGTGTACATGTGAGGCATGTACTTTGGGCGTAAACAGTGGGCATCTACGTTGAAAATGTCGGGCACCAGATGTGTAACTTAGTGAAAATTAAGTACTTTGATCTCCGAAGTTGCCATGTGTAACACCAGATGTAGCTGTGGTTGTCTATGGGTCCCAGGAACCTGCTTCTTGTTGGAAAAGTACTAAGCTCAAAATTTTGTGGTGTTTCATAAAGCCTAGCATTTATGCTCAAGTTCACATCCACAGCGTATACGCTGGGCATATACGCCTAATATCCACAGCGTATACGCCTGACATTCTCAGTGTATACGCCCAGCGTAGACATTCAACTTACATGCCTCACATGTACACTCAGCGAATACAACAAATGTATACGCCTGGCATGCAATCTCCAAAGACGGCATGGAAACAGCATTGCAAAGCAAGATTCGGCATAAGGCAACAACCAACAGCGTATACGCCCGCATCCATCAGCGTATACGCCCAACCATCATCAGCGTATGCGTCCAGCATATACGCCTAGCGTCCACAGCATCTACGCCCAAATTCGCATACGCCCAGCACATCTAGTGTATATGCCCATAGTGTACGCTCACCAGACGTAGCGTATACGCCCAGCAAATGAAACATATTGTACACTTGTAAATTTTATGCTTTTGCACCTAGTCAACGCACCACGTGTCACCCAACCTGAGTCTAGCGTCAAAAACCTGTATAAAAGCCCCATTTTTCACTACATCCAGGTCGGTTGGCAAAACATTCAGAGCGCACCAGAGAGCAAAGATGCTGAGAACCAGAGCATAAACCTTTTACACTGGACAACTCTATACGCTGAGCATATAGCCTCTACGTTGTGCTTGTAAACCAGCCCACAGTCATCCTTGCATCCATCGAGGCTTTTCGTTTGCCTTGTGTCCCAGTCACAACTGTGTTAGACCGGTGCATTGTACTTTTATTCTGTAATGCCATTGTTACATTTTCTTCCCAAAATCGTTTACTGTGTGCATTAATTGTTGCATTTACTCTGTTAACGTTTGTTTACATCTATGCGCTGTTTACATCCATTACGTTGTTTACACTCTGATCCACGCTTATTACGTCGTTTACATATAACCCAGCGTATAGCACTTCGATGTACGTTTGGGGAAATCCTTGTCTGATCCACGTGCGGACCACCCAAGGTACTCTGCCTTCGTTCATTCCAGCTCACCCTCAGGCGAAGGTAGAGTCTTCTGTACGTGTCCTGTGATCCCACGGTCTCCGTTTCCTTCCAGTTGAAGACTGACGATTTCGGACGGTACAGAAATTGGCACTAGAAGGAGGGCCTCCGCCTAAAACCTCATTGTAAGCTTTCCAGCGTTTACGCTACTAAGCGTTTACACCGCTGACAATACGTCGATTCCGTCTGAAAACCTCCCAGCATTTACGCTGCTCAGTTTAAAACCGAGCCTGCAAACTATACAGCATCTACGTTGCTCCTGTTAAACCTTACCTTGCAAGATCCCCAGTGTTTACGCTGTTAATCATACGCTATACGCCTTACGCTGCAAATTTTGCCTACGCCATACACAAGACTACTAAAGTTTACGCTGCACATTTTACGCCATAGATACTGTCGTTCGTTTATGCTGTATACTGATTTTTTCCCGTGTTATTCTATTTACGCTACTCCCTTCACACTGGAAACTCGTTTACGCTACTGTTCATATATACCACTGCTATAAAGCCTGTTTACGCTGCACCCTGATGTTGTATATGCTGCCTAGCGTATACGCTGTACGATTTACACCGTAGACTTGTCTACACTGACTCCATACGCTGCATATATATATGCTGTGTACGCTGTTGTTATACCCTGGTTGTTGAAGTGTATACGCTGTACACTGCACTCAGCATACTAATCTCACATCTCTATACCGTGTCATACCCTCAATAGGTCATCATGAACCCCATAAACACCACCGCCGCAACCACTCAAGTCACCGACATTGTAGGCACCATGGCTGTCTAATAGCCTGTCGCTCAACAGTCGACAGTACAACCCATAGCGGGGACTTGCTGATCCCTAAGGTTGAAAGGGAGGAACCCAACCTCTAACATTATAACCCAGGACCAGCACAACTTCATATGTGTGAAGATGCAAGCTGGTCTGGCCGTAGATCGAGCCGAAATAGAGGTAAAGAGGCAATACGAACTCTTCTACAAGGGGGGATGCGAATTCATCCTTTCCCTGTATGATATAATCCCTGTTCTAGAGCAGTACTCGAAGCTCGTCACACAACTCCTCCTGCGAAGGAGCCAGTCATTGGATAAGCCTACAGTAGATCTCCAATCGGAAGAGGAGGACGAGTTCGCTGCCCTTAGCCCAAAAACACACATCAACCCCATATTTCATCCAAGCATAGGGGAAATCATGCCCCTCCAACACCTCAGGTTCACCCAGGCGCAAGCCCCTCTGCCAAAAACATCAGCGTTGGTTCACGTTCCTCCTGCAACCGACCCGTAATTCAGCACACTCCCTCTCGCTATCATCCCGCTACAGCCGCAGGCCCATCCTCACAGTTACCACCCTCACACAATAACATGGGAGCGACCTTCTCACCTCGAGTTATAAGGATGCCACACGTGATACCAGCATCCACGTCCACTCACTACATCCCCCACATCCAAATGCATGGAGCCCCCTCGACCGCTGTAACCCAACAGGGAGTTCCTTCACAAAACGTAGCTAGGCAATGGGCAGCGATGGGTGTGCCATCACATTAACCCTCTCACCATAACGTGCCACCCCATATGATTCCACCAGCCAACATTCCCCAAGTATAGCTGCAACCACAGCAACAACAACCTCTCACCTAAAATGTGTCGTCCCTGGTGCCACATGCTATGAACATCCCACAAGTACAACCGCCAACTGCGCAGCTCTTGGTCTTCCAACCTACCATCCAACAGTCCAACCTATACAATGTACCTCAACCTCAAGCTGCCATGTCACCTAGTGCCCAAGACTAGGCAGATGCTAAAAAATTAATGCAAGAACTAACTGACGAGGTCAAGCATCTCAAAAACGGCTACCGACGAAGAGCTGAAGGTAGTGGACTTCTACCACGATGACCCCATCAGCCCTTCCATCTCATCCCTAACTTTGCCCAAAGGAATATCGTTGTCAACACTAACTAAATATAATAGGGAGACGGACCCCAACACTTACCTAATAACATTTAGATTAGAATGTGTGTTACTCCAGGCATGGCCCCATGCCATTTTGCGGGTGTTCCCCATGTCCCTCGCAGGGAGAGCACTTGATTGGTACAGGGCCCTGCTGCGGAATTCCATCTTTTTCTTAGAAGAGTTGTTACATCAATTCGTGAC
This sequence comes from Gnetum montanum, assembly GCA_015680685.1. Classification (NCBI taxonomy): domain Eukaryota; kingdom Viridiplantae; phylum Streptophyta; class Gnetopsida; order Gnetales; family Gnetaceae; genus Gnetum; species Gnetum montanum. The sequence continues at coordinate 1,242,366 of MNCI01011532.1, read as the reverse complement.
CAGGTTCAAATATAACTTGAAACCTGAGGCGACATTGGACAACCTTATACAAGTTAAACAAGCACCGCTCGAACCTGTACAAAAATTCATTCAGAGGTGGAGTGCCGCTCTCAATGAGCAACACGAGCCGATCCCCCAGACATATCTGCTCACAATTCTAAAGGGGATTGTTAATGACTTCTTCAAATCCAAGTTGTACTATCTAAATGCGCGTAATCTTAACCAAGCCTTTGTATAGATCAAAAACATAGAAGAGGCGGCTCAAAATAGCCATGATCTTGCGTATCTAGCCTTCAAAAATCAACACAGTAAAAAGGATAAAGATAAGGCTAAAGAAACTATAGCAGCAATAGCGGAAACGCAACAAGCGTGCATGGCACAACAAAACAAACTGCCTGTAGCCCCTACTAACTATACTAAACCTACTCCCACAACCGCGCCGGAATCATCATCATCGCAGAATCCAACTGTTGGTGACCATTTGGGACGCGACTACCAACGAGTGTTCTCGAATAGGATTTAGGTGCCTACTGGTCTCTGGCTACACCAAGGTCCAGATACCTCCAAATAAACTCAGTAGTTAATATGAGTATGTGTGTGTGCTGTTGCGGCGTGCGGTTGTGTAAAATGTCACAATTGCATTGTGTGTGAACTACAAATGACTTACTTTGAAGAGATTCAGCCAACTTTGCCAAGTACTGTGAGTTGTTGAAAATTTCCTATTTTGTTCAATTGCCTAGTCTACGCGGTCCTTATAATACCTACTTGTAACAAATAAAATTTTGCAAAAACATTTGAGCACAACTCCGCAATCTACTCCTAATTTTCCCCAGAGAAAGAGATAGTTCCACAAGAAAACTAGAAATAGAGCAAGATTCGATGGAATTAAGTAGAAAAGAAAAGAAAGCAGATTTGTGTAGACCTCAAATATTTAAACAAGGTAAAATGACACGAGTAAACACTTCGCAATAAAGCTATCCCAAATTCAATATCTACGAATTGTTCAAACTTCCAAGGCTCAAACAAGCAATATCTTCAAGACAATCCTATTATGCTACCAAAAATTGCTGCGTAAACTACCACGTACGAGACTCCATTTTGACTAGATAATAGATGTCAACGATTGCATTCAAACAGAACCTTTAAAAGACTTGACAATTTCTGATTGAAATACCACGAGAATTCACTTTAAAGATAAAAAGAAGCTATTCTGGTCCCATCAAAATACCAAAGATTTTCTGAACCCTCTCGACTACTGAATTGTTCAACGGCGTGACTACAAACAGAGGCTCTCTTACAACAATCCCAATAGCAGTTCCCACACGTTGCACAATAATGAAATTTACTACTAAAATGCTCTTAAGGCTTTTAAACACAAGCGCTTCTATGGCAAAATTTTAATAGAAATTTCTATCGGGCAACAAGAACAGTAAGAGCAATCTAAAAATCCCAAAATTACTTGCCAAGGATGATACTATCTAAACCACTAGCTAAACAATTTAAACAAAACAAAAAATGAAATGCATAACTCACAGGACCATGACAAAGAGGTTGAAATCTTTATTCTAGCAAGCCATCTTTCAAGTAATCTTCTTTACAAATCTTCCAAGACTCCAAGTGTGATGATCCAATGTTGTTTCTTTTTTTCCTTGACCCTTGAAGCCTTTTTATAGGGTTCCAAGGTAGGTAGGGAAGTTACAAATTCAAAAATATCTCACCTAACTTCTCTCCCAAGTAACTTGGCCAACCAATTAGGAGATTACTTGGCCAACAAGTTAGGAAGTTACTTGCCCAACAAGTTAGGTAAGTTACAATTCAAAAATATCTCTCCTAACTTCTCTCTCAAGGAATTTGACTAACCAATTAGAAGATTACTTTCCCAACAAGCTAGGAGAAAGTTACAACAATTTTAGATAGTTATGAAAAGAAAATCTACAACTGACAAGTGTTTACATCATATATGATATTGGGTAAATATCCTAAAGAATTTGGTCTTTGAATATAATTTTAATATATAGGTAAGTATCCAGCATTTATATTCAATAATTATCTTTGAGGCTTACGTTTCATTTTTTTTAAGAAATATAATCGGTTATAAAATTAACTTTATGGAATGGAAAATACGTTAACTTTATGGGATGGCAAATACGTTTCAAATGTAATTGTTTTCTAACGCGGTTAATAGCGTTGCTTTGATGGCTTCTTCTATGCGCAACTTTCTCCCGTGATTTGTATTGTTTCTCTCCACCGAATTGCTCCGTTCGTTATTTTGCTGCCAGCGCTCTGCCTTGGATTGGCCTGAGGTCGCGATTGCCACCACCATTGGTTTGTTGCTGACGTCGCTGGAACCCTGCCGCTGCTCTGCTGCCGCCATCTCCACGTCTTCCGCATCCGCCATGGCTGGGTGTCATCTATTGAACCCCCACAAACACGATTGCAGTTGGAACAGCTTCTACAT
>MNCI01011532.1:1222169-1239881 GCA_015680685.1 Gnetum montanum | reverse complement strand
AAGTGTCCTATTCCATGGCCAAGTGTCTTCATTCAGTTGCCAAGTGTCTTCATTCATTTCCCAAGTGTCTTCATGTAGTTGCCAAGTGTCTTCATTTAGTTGCCAAGTGTCTTCATTCATTTGCCAAGTGTCTTCATTTAGTTGCCAAGTGTTCACCATGGAGAGAAACAAGTTGCAGTTGACACGTGTCCCATTTAGTTGACAAGTGGCCATTGTGGAGATAAAGAGGTTGTAGTTGACAAGTGGCCTTTGCAGTGGTTATAACCACCATTTCAATTGACAAGTGTTCAATTCTCATAGGACTTTGAACAATTGTTGCATAAATTCCCTTTTTAAATCAATATTATATTGTATTATTATTTATATCATAGTAGTAGAGATAATAACCATGGATTTGATGCATGGGTTGATATATAAATATATGTATGTGTATACAACCGAATGCATAAGTGGAGTTGTACTCTCACATTTTAATTTATGGCACCTCGAATGTAATCCCAGTTATATCAAGGCCGATTCCATATTCATCTTCTCTGCACTTTATTATAGAAAAGTAACTAGAGCTACTCTATCATAAGCTAGAGAGATATCTACAATTGATACACCATTTTCTTTTGACTCTAGATAAACTCTCATGCCAACATTCCCAATTGCAATGTCATTATCCCTTGATTTTCAAAACATTCAATTCAGCAACATTTTCATTTCTATTCCAACTTCATGGTTAATTAACTGTTGCAGAATTCTTTACAAGAAAGAACATAATCCTCCTTGAACAGTTTCAGTTCATTAGGATTCTGTACCTCACCATTTGCAAATAAGTCCACCTGTTGCATGAAATGGTAAAAATGTGCCAACACCAACACCAAACCGTACGAGAAATTTTGAGAGGAAAGAACCCTCTCAATATACGTCGTTGCCTCTAAAGCCATTCCAGCTCTTCGATCAACTCCTGAAGGCTGGGTTAATGAAACACAAACAGTTATCCCCCGCGGCCATCTAGAGACATGATCGATTCTGTCAACTTGTTCAGAACCCAAGCTTAGCGACACCGGATGAGCCCCCAGTGCCCAAAGGTTTTAGAATGGATCGCTTCTGTGATTACCACCAACGCAACGGGCACGACATGGATTACTATTTCACCTTGAAGTAGGACATACAACAAATGATCGACGAAGGCCAAATCACCTTTGATGAGACCAACCCGGTCCAACCGCCGAATCAAGCTATGGGGGTGTATAAAGACCCTCTGAACACCAAAGAGGCGTCGTACGTTATCAACACAATCTACTTTGATGATGAACCCGAGATACACAGCATTAATACTGTCTACTCTGAATATGAACAACAAACACCTAACAAGCCGTTTGTAGTCCATGTTCCTCCCACTGCATCCACATCCATGCCTCAACCATCATGCATCCCGCAAAAACCATATGTAGTGCGCATTCCTCCCTCTTTCACTACCCCGAATCTATCAACCCCTCCTACTCGGCCTGCCCCTTTCGTAGTCCAAGTGCCACCCACAGTTGCAACAGCGAAAGTCCAACCTTCGCTGAAACCAACCCCATATGTTGTTAGGACACCCGTAAGTCCTAATGATTACCAAACCTCCACCTCACAAATGCAAGGAAAACCTAACCCCTACATAATTAGGATGCCTAGCTAGCCTTCTGCTCAACCACATCCAACTATCCAACCACAATCCCACCCGGCTCCATATGTGGTAAGAATCCCAAAGAAACCCAAGGCTCCCAGACTGGCTCCACCTCCACGCCAGACACGAGAATGCTTAGCGGATAAGCTCACACGTGAATGCTTGGAGAAAGAGCGTCAACGGTTAGCCGTAGGGCCACCTAAATCCACTCCACTTAACATCGTACCCATGACGCCACCTAACAGTCAACCAAACGCAGGTAACAAAGCTGAACCATCAAAATAAACTAATACGTCTAAAACAATAACTTCGAGCAAAAACGATAGACCAACGAAGCATGAAATAAAACTGTTGGGCCCAATGAACCCAGTCACCGCAGATGTAAACATGCCCAACAGTAGAGATTTGGCAAGGGCTTTAGCACAAGTCACACAGGTACTTAAGCAAAAGAACACTTCACTAAGCTTGTATGACTTAGTTCTAACATCCTAAACGCATTGTGAAGCTTTGGTATGCATGCTAACGTCGATCCCAGTAAGCATGGACTTACCCCCAAATGAACCTTCCATTCACGCGGTAATGTGCTTGCCCCAAGGGTCAACTTCCAAACCACTAAGCTTCCACAACGATAACATTAAAGTGGATAAGAAAACAGGGGAGGTAACAACAGCCCCCATGTTCATAACGATACGCATAAATTAGTTCAAGATACATAGGGTCCACGTAGATGATGGAGCTGGCACAAACGTAGTACCATACCCCATCGTTGAACAACTAGGGCTGACGGAGTTAATCAAACCAACCACAACTACATGTTTAAAATCATTCAGTGGGTCACGCGTGATGGTCAAAGGCATAGTGACCTTAGACTTCATAGCAAGGGACCAGTTTCCCACGTCTACCAATTTCGTAGTGGTCGATGAAATGCCAGGATTCAACCTAATATTAGGAAGGCCCTAGTTGGCCCAACTGAAAGCGGTCTCATCCCCTATACATCAAGAAATTCACCTGCCTTACGAAGGCGATGAAATCATCATACACGGGCAAGCGGCTACACCTATAGTTTAATCACACACGGACATGGACCAAGGCTCAGAGGTTGAGCTTGAAGAGCCTAGCCAAAACGACATAAACGAACAACAACCGGTAGGCAATAATCCAAATCTACCTAAAATAGAAACACCCATGCCTGATATTGTACATACATCCTTTCAATTAGAGACTAACATAGAACTCACAGCAAATACCGAAACACAAGAAAACACTGACACAGGAACCATTCCATCAGACGTCCCTTGGGCCAAATTACCATTCAATGTAATCAGCAAAGGGGATGCTGAATACAGGATCATACCCATTGACACATCGCCTAACATTAAAAAGAAAAAAATCAAAAAATTCCTAAAATAATATCATCTCACCACGTCCGAAATGACGTTAAACTACAACTCGTCCGAAATGACGTTAAACTACAACAAATCAGAAAACAAAACATTAAACTACCCTCCCTATCCGAAATGACGTTAAACTATCATGTCTGCAACGACATAAAACTAGCCACGAGCAGCAATGGTCATTCAACCAAGAAACCCACCCATGTTATTCGAAATCTTCCTTGTTTACAACTAGGGCCTGAAATGACCTTAAACTACACATGGGGCCCGAAATGGCCCTAAACTAGATCACACACTTATACTCTGTTTTCCTCTTTCTTTTGTCGTTATGATTTATAATTACATCTGTACATTACACCTAAAACAAATGAAAAATAAACCAAAATATTTTACATTGTCATGTCGTGTGTGAAATTAAACTCAAAATCAACAAAAAAAATTTATACATGCAATGTCGTATAATTAAAGTGTCAACTGTTTTAGTCCATCTCAAAATTTTTAATTTACAATTCCTGTGTCAATTTGAGTCAGAATAGTTCCATAAAGCAAAAAACAAAACTATAAAAACAAAACTAAAAACTAAGCATCTGGGACGGGAGGATCGTCCCCTTTAGATCCACCGGTGTCAGGGGCCCCCACTCCATTGGGGCCAGCTTCTTGGACATTGTCAGCACCTTCATCCTGAAAATACAAAATGAGAAAACCAATATAAGAACAAGAGAGCATCGAAATTTCAAACATTATTTAGCAAATCAATTTCATAATTTCATAACGCTTACCATAGGAGATCCCCCTAAGCCAAATACTAGTTGACGAAGGATCTCCTCTTCTGAAGCACTGGCCCAATCCATCCCATCAAGGCCTAAGTCGACGTCTGCTAAGGTCTTTCCCTTGTCGACAGCCGACCAGGTAGGACGTTTCAGAGGGAATTCACCCACAGACACTTCCCCAAAGGTAGTTGTAATCACCCTGGTAGGTGACTCCATCTCAACAGTTGTGTTTTGGGCAAAAGTATCAAAGGCAGAGCGCAAACCCAAACCCTCCACAAACATTTCTAATTGTCGCTTCTCAATTGACACTTCTTTTAACGACTTCTTGTAGTGATGTTTTTGATTCTTCTCATCTTGACCCCACTTGTGAACCTTGGAAGCGATGGCTTTCCAATCTTGACATTTGAGGTTCAGGAGATTAATTTGGGCTTTATGCTCTACCATTCTCTGAGTCAGTGATGCATGACGATTTAGTAGATTCCAATACCTAGTGTACGTAACCTCGGACGTTCGCCAAGAGCGATCACCGCTTAGTTTGGTAGCGGCGAACTCATACCGAGCCTTAAGATCGTCACGTTCAACTTACAATTCGGAGACTTCCTTTTCCTTTGCCTGGATCTGCAGCCACGACTGCTCGACAGAACACCTACAGGTCCATAGTGACCTAGCGTTGTGCACAAGACCTTCCACCACCTCCTCATAAACAGGTCTTGGCACCTGCTCCACTTCTAGGGATAGTGAGGGTAAACTCTCTATGCCGATGCTCTCAGAGGGATTCCACCTCAATTTGGCACCTATTCACACGAAAAGAACAAATGTTAAGACAACATGAACAAGGTGTGAAACTTTAAAACAGAAAATGATTCAAAAAATGTTATACCTATTTCAGGGTGGACCTCCTAAATTTGTTCGACAACCTCTTCAGCGATTCTAGCCACAAAATCCTTCTTACTTGGCATTTCTGTCCAAGTAAATGGCTCACAGGTGCGGGACGAACTAACCTCTGCGGTCCTCTTAGGAGGAACCGTCTTCATGGGTACGTCTAACCGCACCGTCCTAGTTTCGCTGCCTTCATCTGAAAGAAACAAAAATACGAAAATAAAATACCATAGAAATGACAACTAACGAAGAAATGTAAAAATAAAAATAAAAGAAGACATACCGTGCTCCTTGTCACCTTCCGGGGGATCGCCCAAGTCCAGCTTTCCCTTAAGAAAGCTGTTGAACACATGATCGATACCACCATGATCATCCAACGGTTCAGTTTCTGTGGTGTTCTCCTTCAACTCCTCTATTCCTCCTCCCTGATCCTTCTCCACATTTTCCTCCTCATTATTCCACTCTGTGTTGGTCTCCTCCTCCTCAATGATCGTTTCTAAAGCCTGTTTCCTCACTTCTCAAATCAAGCCAAAGGTATTAGTGACATGTAAGAGATTGAAGAAAAAATTATGGGCGAAACAAAAATGGTAAAACAATAGGCGGGTGAAGTCTAGTTACCAGGCATCTTAAATCGTATGCGCTTCACTCTTGGCTCGCTCACATTCGAGACCTCCTCAGTTGGGCGTTCATGTCTTTTCAGCTTCGATTTGGCCTGGCCAATAGTTTCCTTGATGAACCATTCCGCTCTTCTTGCAGTATAGGGTGCATCGTCCGATTCCAATCCCAAACTGTCATGGGTGTGAATTGACGTACCATACGATCCCCCTGTCGTGATAGACATGGACTCATCAATGCCATCTGGTGCATCCTGGGACTTGGCTGTGTCGTATAAGTGGTTGATCCACGAGCAGGATAGTTGACCCCGATCTCGTACAACAAACTTGTTGTCTGTGCAAACTACCAGAAAATCGGCAAAGCGGCGAAGGTAGCTGGCAAAGAAGGCAAAGGTGAAATGAGATTTCACCTCGACATTCGAGCGCAATCGCACTATCTCCTTGTGCATGCCCGACAACAAAAATTTAGCCCAGTTATAGCACATTCCAGTTTCCAGGATATTTCGCATGATGCGTACAGCCTCAACCCCAAGACTCTGTACTTGGGAAATGGTTTTGGGGAATACCCGCACCCTAAACAGGGGATATAGTTCATTTACCTCTGCAACCTTTGCTTTCCCCTACATTGAGAATCCCTTGGCACCCTTGGCCACGCCCAACCAGCCCTCCAGGTCACGCACCGTCTGGAGCTCTTTATGAGCCCTGTCTAAAACTACACTTATGCCATCTACCGATACCCCAAATAAGTTTGAAAAGAACTCAGGATACAGATGGAAAACTACCTTAACACCCTTAATCCGGGTGCTACAGTAGGAGACAGACTCATTAAAAGAATCCACGATCCCGATCATTTCTGCAATTGATACATCAAGACTCGGGGTCATGAAAAGCTCCATGAGGCTGGCATTGTCTAAGCAATGAATAATAGATGACGGGGCATGGTTGCGCAACCACTTTTGGGCCTTACTGACCTCTCCGAACTTCATCGACAGAGTAGTCTCAGTTCGGCCCAATGTAACCGGGTCCCCGCCAGGAGGTACATCAACTGCAAGTATGATTTGAGATTGTTAGTATAACTCCCGACAGTTGAACGAACACGTTAGCACATCTAGGAAATGTTATCATTTACCATTAGTGGTGGACTTGGATGTGCTGCCAGGGTCACGAGGGAAGACTGGTCCATTGTCTGACCAGTCTTCATGCATCCACCCACGAGCCTTGCACATTGCGAACGCTCTAGAGAACTGGTTATGAAAATGAACGATAGCACCCTTCGTTTGACCCAATACGGTTCCACGAAGGGTGGGGTCCACCATAAAAGTCTCTAGAGCAATGCGAGCAAGAGCTAGCCCGTCATCCTCAACACATGTTCCGTTCGGGCTAACTTTAGACCTACAAACAAACGGATGTCAAAACAGAAGCAAATATCAAACGACGAAAAAAAGAAACAACAAACTTAAATGGTCCTACCTATCCACCCGGTACACGGTGCCAGGGGGATTCTGGAACAATGTGTGCACGCATGCAGCTATGAATAGAGTGTTATTGAGGTAGTCCAACCCTCATGGCAACCATGCCCACACGTGCGCTAACGGGCGTGTAGACTTAGGCCCACGGGTAGAACCATCCTCATTAACAAACGGCCCCTCGTCAATGTCTTCTATGAAGACCATGACACCCTCCACAGCTCCCGGTAGCATCACCTCAAGCATGCTCCGCACCACCACTTCATTCAGTTGCGACCAGATCACCACTTCAAAATTGTCTAGCATGAAGGCCAGGAACTCACACGCACCTTCTCTGAACTAGACCCCACTGTTGTCCACAGTTAGGTCCGGGGTAGGTTTATCAGCCTCAATGCGGCCAAGCCATGTTAACACCCCGACGAGCTCAACAACAAGGAGAAAAGGCTTACTATCCCTGCAAGCAATCAAGATGCCACGATAAATCAACCATGCATCAAAACAACGCGAAAAACAAAAGGTCACATTGTACACTGACACTTAGAAAAATTTCCTAACTATTTACACTCAGCGTATACGCTGCTAAACCTAGCGTATACGCTGTCAAAACTTATTTACGCCTGGCGTGTACGCTGCCTGACCCGGTGTATACGCTGACAACCAACTATTTACGCTACCAACCAAACTGTCTACGCTCAGCGTATACGTGGAAGAAACCCTCAGCGTATACGTCGTAGAAACCTTCAGTGTAAATGGTCTACGCTAGACACTGAAGAAACAATTTACATCGGAAACATGAAAAACAAGTCTACGTTGTATCATACTCAAAAAGACAACTGTGTACGCTCAGCGTATACACTGAAGAAATCCTCAGCGTATAAGCCATCATAGCGTAGATCATCTACGTTGATAAAACAGAAAGCTTACACTGACAAAATAGAAAACTTCACGCATAGAAAACTTATTACGTCATAGTTTACGCTGATACAATCGTCTACGCCTCGAACAAGAAAAAGTGTTTACTGTGTGATGATAAAACAGATTACGCTATGACGGTCTACGCTAACCCGACTTTACACTAAAATTTATGCCCGGCGTATATGCCGAAACCCTCTACGAGACTGTCTACGCTACGAAGCATGCATAAGCAAAGATAACTAGCAGAGGCAGGATCAGAGCCTACCTGTGTGATGATCTAGGCCATGACAGAATCCTTGGCCTGGGCAGGCACTGCAGCATGGCTTCGATCTTCTCTGCGAAGGTTAGGTCAGGTCCCTTCCTCCCCTGCCCTTCCACTTCATTGCCTTTGCCCATCTCGGCATCCTCTACGCTGAGATTCACAGTTTACACTGAAGGTTAGAACTGTCTATGCCGATGCTCAAACTCCTACGCTCTGTGTCTACGCTGAGGGTTACTCGTTGGCGTCTACGCTGGGGTTTGGTCGTTGGCGTCTACGCTCAGGGTTTGGTTTACGATTATGTCGGGGTTTTACAGTTTACGCTCATGCTGAGAAATTTACGCTTGGGTTTACACTCAGAGAATCTAATGTGACAAATGATGCCCCCCCTTTATATAGCGCTCCGCCGTCGTTGCCATCGCCGCTTACGCCACCACCTCCCGGTTTGCTACTTTTTACCTTTTTACTTATTTTTCGCCCAAATTTGCTCAAAAAATGATAAAAATATATATATATTTAAAATACAAAAAAAATTACTACATCCTAGTTCCCCCTATGAACCCCATTTCATGTGTTTATGCTAAACATTGCAATGTAAACTACCGTTACAGCCCGATAAGGCATTAAAACTGCCACCTACAGCCCGGTACGGCCTTAAACTGCCATCTGCGGATTACATTCAGCCTGGTAAGGCGTTAAATTGCCACCTATGGCCCGATACGGCCTTAAACTACCACTTGCGGATTACATTTAGCTCGGTAAGGCATTAAACTGCCACCTATGGCCCGGTATGGCCTTAAACTTCCATGTGTCCCGGTGTGACAATAATCCACCGTCATGCATGTACACATAATCTAAAATTACCAAAGAACATAGAATGATACCCATTAGCTCATTCCGCTCTCTGTTTATTGGCAGTAGCAAGCCTGATGGATTGCCAGCACTTAACCGAACCATTAATTATCGATGGACCATATGGAAAAACTGCAAGAGACATCAACATAAACCTCATCCACTTAAGCTCATCAATGGACGACGCAGTCATAGCCTCAACACAGCAAATAATAGACAACTACAAAGGTATGACAAAATCCCTCAACATAGAAGCCGAAAATACAACCGAAGACCCATTGAACGAAACCCCCATCACCATGCCCGATGGGGAAATTAAAATATTAAAATTAAGCACATTATTACAACTGCAACTAGCCAAAGACATTGAGAATGTACTTAGGGAAAACATGAAAGCATTCACCTGGTCTTACACGGACATGCCCGGGTTAGACCCTCGAATTGTCCAGGATAACATTATCCTTGATCCGAAATTGAGACCCGTAAAACAAAAGGCACGAAAGGTTAAACCCGAGGTGGCATTGGCAGTTCGTAATGAGATCACCAAGCTTTATCAGGCTGGTTTCATCCGAGCTGTTGATTACGCTGAGTGGGAATCCAACATGGTCATTGTCCCGAAGAAGAACGGAAGCATTCGCTTGTGCATTAACTTCTGCGATTTAAATGTTGCAACCATAAAAGATGATTTTCCTCTACCCAGCATCGATCAACTTGTTGACTCGACTTCCGGACATGCCTTATTATATTTTATGGATGGCTTCTCGGGATACAATCAAATACGCATCATCCCGGAGCATCAACTTCGGACAACCTTTGTGACGCCATGGGGAACCTTTTGTTACACAATGATGCCCTTTGGTCTCAAGAACGCTGGGGCCACGTATCAAAGAGCGATGACATTCATCTTTAGCGATTACATGTTACACGCTCAACGACTACGTGGATGACATTGTGGTTAAATCAAAAACATCGGAACAACATGTACAAGATCTCGACTTAGTATTAAAGCGTTGTTTGAAGTATGAATTGAGACTTAACCTGAAAAAATGTGTCTTTGGCGTCAAGACAGGAAAAATGCTTGGATTTATAGCCTCAGAAGTAGGGATACGAGTAGACCCCGATAAGGTTAAGGCCATAACAAACCTAAAACCACCCGGTAACCTTACCGAACTTCGAGGTCTACAAGGTAGATTACAGTTTATCAGGCGCTTCATAGAAAAACTGACAGACAAACTAAAACCTATGAACCAACTGTTATGCAAGAACGTCCATTTCGAATGGACTCCACAGTGCCAAGAAGTATTTGATAACATTAAAACGACACTTGCTCAACTACCTACAGTTTATCCACCTCGAAATGATAAACCATTTTACATCTATCTTGCCACTTTGGATTTGTCAATCACGTCTATGCTTTGCCAGAAACAAGATGACGGAACCAAAGTCCCTGTATATTATTTAAGCCACGCATTGGTTGCCCACAAGAAAAAGTACAATGATGTAGAGAGATCATGTTTAGCTTTGGTCTTTTCTTTAAGAAAATGGCGACATTACCTCTTCTGTAACCAAGTTAACATAATTTGCAAGGATAATGTGCTAAGGGCTATAACAGGAAACATTTACTAAACGAGTTGGATAGCCTACTGGAAAGCCATGATAGCTGAACTTGATGTGCACTACATAGCACAATCATTAGTTAAGGGTCAAGTCATAGCAAGTCAAATGGCCACGTCACCAACGCACGATCAAGTGACAATAGAGCCAGAATTCCCTGATGAGAATATAAGCGCAATAGACATAGTGCCCAACGACTACGATGCCATTCTAAACTTTGATGGAGCATCCACCTCTCAAGAGGGAAGTGCAACCGCTGTCATCACCTATCCCTCAGGGAGATCTGACCCTTTACTTATCGTTTCAACTTTCATTGCACCAACAACATAGCAGAGTACGAAGGTCTCCTTAGAGGTCTCGCGGCAGCATTGGCTTTAGACATCACACGACTTGTAATCAAAGGAGACTCACAACTAGTCTTAAACCAAGTCACGGATGTTTATACATGTAAAGCCCAACACTTACAACCATACTGTGACTTGGCAAAACATTTAATAAGGCGATTTGAAAACATCGATGTGCAACACGTTTCTAGAAACAATAACACCATTGCAGATGCGTTAGCCAAATTATCATTAAATATATCACCAGACATGTTCCATGCATTACCAAGCTCCGTGATCAGTTGTGCTGAACCAATAATTAATACTCTTGACGCATTGTCAGTCGCATCTGTTAGTACAACACACGCAATGGAATGGTATGACGACATCAAAGAATACCTTCTACACGGTGAAACACCAAGACATCTAACAAATGCACAAAAGGATGCAGTATGAAAACGTTCTTGGTAGTATACACTGGTAGGGGACACGTTGTGTCGTAGATCCTACGAAGGCATATTGCTAACATGCGTCAGTAGTACCGATGCCCAAACCATCGTCGAACAAGTACACGAAGGACTATGCAGAGGACACATAGCACCAAAAGCAATGGAAACAAAGATAAGACGCTTAGGTTACTACTGGCCACACATGGAATATGACTGTCTCTCTAAGGCTAAAACATGTAGTACCTACCAAAAACATAGCAATTTATTCCATGTCCCACCAAACGAGTTGCATACGGTGCAAATCATGTGGCCCTTTCAAAAGTGGGGGTTGGACCTTATTGGCTCAATAACACCCTTGTCTTCTGCAAGGCATAGTTTTATTATAACCGCAACATAATATTTCACGAAGTGGGTAGAAGCTACTCCCCTTCGAAAAACTACATCTAAACACATGTGCAACTTCATTCTCGAAAATATTGTAACCCACTTTGGCATTCCCATGACAATCATCACTGATAACGGGCCACAATTTAGCAGTACCGAGACCAAAACCTTTTGTGATAGCCTAGGGATCAAACACTCATTTTCATCCCCTTACTATCCTCAGAGCAACGGGCAAGCAAAGGCAACAAACAAAACCATCATTACAATACTAAAAAAGATGCTTACCCAAAGCAAGCAAAGATGGCACGAGCAATTGGTATACGCACTATGGGCATACCGTACTACACATCGAACTTCAATAGGTAAAACACCATATAGTCTTGTCTACAGTTTAGAAGTTGTTTTACCTTTGGAATTACAAGTACCATCTTTAAGGATCACACTTTCTGGACTCCTCGACAATGAGCAAAACAATGACTTGCACATCATTGACCTGGACTCAGTGGAGGAGGAAAGCATACATGCGCTCGATCAAATCGAGTGGTACCAAAAATAACAACGGCAACGACATCGACATGACGGTCATAAGCGCCCAATCAAAGAAGCCAATCTTGTACTTAAGGCTGTTTGAGAACACCCGGACAAATTCTCAGCCAACTGGGAAGGGCCTTACTTGGTCACCAAAGCATACGACAACGGAACATTCAAGCTAGCTGATATGGAGGGGAACGAGCTTGCAAATCCAACCAATCACCTATTCTTGAAACCGTTCTACGTTTGAGTACAAGCTTAGGTATGTGCGAGTCTTGGGGTCACAACTATAAACTGATACCATAGCTCATCCTGGAATCATGACAATAAACTAATACCACACAATGTCTGCAATGACAATAAACTAGCACTCATCCACCATGAGAGTAAACTATCACAATTACAACCACCAGAGTCCGTTAAGACTATAAACTAGTTTGCCTCTTCATGGTCCGCTAAGATTAGAAACTGGCAATGCAATGTCTGCCACGATGCTAAATGGGCAATGTCCAAAGGGTTATGACATGAAACTAACCCATGAGAGTCCGCTAAGACTATAAAATGGCAAGTTCATCTCCAGTTCCACAATTTGCGGCCACATTCAGTCATCAGAATCATTGCATCGCCTACCATCAGACAATCCTACCCACATTTCTGCCATTTATATACAGTTCCTGAAATCACCTTCAATGTCTTTGTTCCATCTGTAATTGTGTAAGTCTAAGCTCGCTTATTCGCTCATGGTTTTCTTGTCTCCTTGGAGTTATGTTTGCAGGATGACACCCAGAAGTTTCGCATAAGAATGCATTTCGTCATAAGCAGCAAGATGAGGCAATGTTCATAGCACACATGGCAAGACTAAATCAAACCATTCGTTAGTACATCCCTGAAACACCACAAAAATTTTGGCTAACACTTGAAGACAGAAATTAAGCTAAGTCATGTTGGTCCTCAGCATGACCAAGCTTGAAAGCCTCAAAAATAACATCAAACGAAGTCAAAGCAAGTAAGTAAAGGTTCCCTGGGACCCACAGAAGACTACGAAGACATCTGGCATCAAACTTGGCAAGTCTTGAGCTCAAAATACTTATTTTTCACTAAGTATGCATCCTGTACGCTGGCCTATACGCCTGGTGTAAGCCCAACGTAAGCCCAGCGTAGAGAGACTTTCAGGCCCCAAAAATGCATCAGAATGTGCCAGAATCGAGTGTCCAGACCCCCCAGGACCTTCCCCAAGGTCCCCAGCAGGTCTCAAGCACTTGAAAATCAAATTTTGGGCTCCAAATGATGGTCGTTCATTCCTCTACGCCCAGCGTATACGCCCGGCGTAAGCCCAGCGTAGACAAACTTTCGAGCCCCAGAAATGCATCAAAACATGCCAGAATTGAGCATCCAAACCCCCCAAGACCTTCCCCAAGGTTTCGAGCAACTCTTGGGCACCCAAAAATCATTTTTTGACCTTAAAATGAAGCATTTTAATGTGTATACGCTGGGCACATTTTTGGCTTACGCTGGCATGCTATTCGCTTACGCTGGCATCCTCTACGCTCAGCATCCATCAGCGTAGACGCCCAGTGTATATGCCACGTGTCACCCAGTCCGATTTTCCTGGTAACCTTACCCCTATAAATAGCCCAGTTTTCCGTAAATTAGAGGTGGGCAAAAAAAAACCCCCAGAGCAAACATGAGACATTTTTGGTGCAGACCAGAGCTCAAAAACCCTCTTACGCTGGAGAGCCCTGTACGCCGTACATAGTCTCTACGCTCTGCCTGCCTTGCGAACTAGTCGAGTCGTCCCTGCACACGCCGGGGCCTTTCATCTGCCTTGTGTCAAAGCCACAACTGCGTTTGGACCGTTGCACTTTGTAATCAATTCTCAATACAAAACAGTTTACATTTTGCTCAGATTTATTGCAGTTTTCTTCGTTTTTCAGTTTACGTTTACAGGCTCATTTACATTATCGTGCTTGTTTAAGGTTTACATTTAACGCGCATTGTTTACGTATAACCCAACGTGTTGTAGTGGAAAACGTTGGGGAAGTCCTTGTTTGATCCACGTGCGGACCATTCAAGGCACTCTGCCTTCATCCGTTCCAGCTTGCCCTCAAGCGGAGGCAGGGTCGACTGTGCTTGTCCGTGGATCTTGCAGTGCTCGTAACGTTCCAGCCTTGCACCGACGATTTCGGTCGGTACACTTTTTGGCGCTAGAAGGAGGGCCAAACTGAAACCCCAGCATCTACGCTGCTAATAGATTACAGCGTCTACGCTATCAAACTGAAACCCCAGCGTCTACGCTACTAATAAACTACAGCGTCTACGCTATCAAACTGAAACCCCAGCATCTACGCGGCGAATAGTTTACAGCGTCTACGCTATCAAACTGAAACCCCAGCGTGTACGCGACTATCAAACAACAGCGTCTACGCTATCAAACTGAAACCCCAGCGTATACGCTGCTAAAGTGTCAGCGTAAGCTACAGTGTCAGCGTAAGCTACAGTACTACTATAGTACCGCTACAGTGTTTTTCCAACAAAAACACTCAAAACGGGCCCGTTTCAAAACCGAATTCGCTGCGATTTGTACCTACTTCAAACTGGTCTAAGTCCTAACGGCCACCAACATCAATTACCTTGTCCAAGCACACATTACCATAGAATCATCCCAAAAATTCAATGCACATGCCCTCATAGTCCCCACACAAGAACATTATAACTACATCTGTGTAAAGATTCAAGCCAACCTTCCTCTTGACACCATAGAACAGGAGGCAAAACGAAACTTCGAGCACATATACATGGGAGATCACGAATTCGTCCCCTCTATATATGACGTCATCCCCCTTTCTGAGCATCAGCATAGACTCATCTTCCAACTCCTTATGGAAAGGGGCCAAAACTCACGGCGACCCAATGAGGAGCCCCAAAACCAACATGATGTAGATGACTTTGAGGCACAATCCGAACCTGAGGATTCACACCACACCCTCAGTCCCCATACTCACGTGAACCCATCGTTCCATCCTCGCATGGGACAGGCGGCCACTCACCAAGTGTTAACGAGCATACAAGCACCAGTATCCCAACAGAGATTACCCACCCCCATCTCCACCCAGTACATACCACATGTGCAAACGCATGCGGCCACTTTCACTACATCGGCCCCGCACATCCAGGGTGTCACTTCACAGTTTGTGGCTAGGCAAGGGGCCATACCCCTTGTTCAACAACCCACTCACTTCAACGTGCCACACCCCACAACCGCAACTCTGAACATCGCTCCACAGCAACAAATGACAACCCAACAACCTCCCCAACCAACTAATCTGCCTACCGCTCAAGAGTGGGAAGAAGTAAAACAGATGATGCAAGCATTAGCGGATGAGATAAAGCAACTCAAAGCTGACAACACTGAACAAGTTAAAGTACTGGATTTCTATCGCGACGATCCACTTAGCTCTTTAGTGCCACCATTAGCTTTACCCAAGGGAATCACATTGCCCCAGTTAACCAAATACAATGGGGAGGGAGATCCAAATGCTCACTTAGTTACATTTCGATCAGAAACTCTATTGCTTCAAGCTTGGCACCATGCAATCTTGCGAGTGTTCGCTATGTCCCTAACGAGCGTAGCCTTAGACTGGTACCAAGCCTTGCCTCGTAACTCCATATCCTCTCTGGAGGATCTGTTACATCAGTTCGTTACCCGGTTTAAGTACAACCTCAAGCCTGAAGCCACACTAGACAGTCTGATACAGGTGAAACAAGCACCACTTGAGCCTGTGCAAAAGTTCATCCAACAATGGAGTGCAGCCCTTAACGAACTTCATGAGCCCACCCCTGAAAAGTATTTGCTTACAATTCTGAAGGGAGCCGTGAATGACTTCATTAAGTCAAAACTATACTACCTTAGCACTCAAACGTTGAGCCAAGAATTCACACAGATCAAGAACATTGAGCAAGTTGCACAAACCAGCCATGACCCCGCCTATGTGGCTTACAAGAACCAACACGTTGCCAAACAACAGACAACAATGGAAACTGTAGCCGCAAGCACAAAAACAACTAACACCAGTACTAGCCTTCCTACAACAACAGGGGCCACCCCAAGGTCCAAATTTCAATGCAAAGATCGCTCTAAGTACACACCTCTACCTGCACGACCTTCAGAACTCCTAGAGCAACTCCTTAGAACTAGGCAAACCCAATACAAACACGTAGCAGAGAATGCTCGCCACCGACATGATAGGTATTACGAGTTACTACTGAAGCCCACCTTAGCAGCACCAAACGAGCCCCCGGTTCCACGACATTTCAAGTTAGACCAATTCTGTCACTACCACCAAATGTCCGGTCACAATACCGACACCTGTCATGTGTTAAAGGATGATCTAGAAGCAATGATTGAACGGGGCCAACTAAACACCAACACCCTGAATCAACCGAGCACAGACGATGCCCCCTATGTCATAAACTCCATTGGCATAGAGAGTAAGCCCAAACCTATGCGGAAACCTTTTGTGATTCGTGTGCCTCCCAGCAAGGCAACAATCCCCTCCACCTTTTGTGATTCGTGTGCCTCCCATCGTCATCAAGGTGCCACCTAGAGCACCGATGACACCTTTCGTGGTCAAAGTACCACCACCTCATACGTCTGCTAAGACGTTAAACTGGCAAGATTCAATGCCACCCCGAGCACCGAAAACACCTTTTGTGGTTAAAGTACCACCACAGACGTCTGCTAAGACGTTAAACTGGCCTGTTGCACCAACAACAACAGCAAAGAAACCCTTCGTTATCAAGGTGCCACAACAAGCTAGTCAAACAACAACGACACCTCCCAAACTACCATTTGTCATAAAGGTGCCACCACACGACGACCCCTCACTTACCCAGTGCCCAACCGTAGGAAACATCTCAACCTCCCCTCCCTTAAGAGTCAACCCTGCCAACAACACGAATAGGCCTACCAAATGGCAGCAGAAGAGGACAAACGAACAACGAACAATACCCACAGCTGAAACAAAGGACACACCTAATATACAACAACTAAACACTGGGGGCCCTGCCCCTAATCCCAAACAAACCAAGCCTAAGCCCTCAACCTATACAGAGGCAACCAACACAACGGCAGACAACATAGCCTTTGTGGCTACACTGGCCCAGGTGAAACAAACGCTCAAACAAAAGAACACAACCATGAGCTTGTATGACTTGGTCATGACATCATCGGCTCATCGTGAAGCCTTAGCACAAACACTAGCGTCCATTCCTGTTATAGAGGACATCCCTGCTAATATGGAATCCATCTGTGCAATGATTTCACAACACACACCACAAGAATTGGGTTCAAACACCTTAGCCTTTCGTGATGATGCAGTTAAACGTAACCCTGAACGAGGAGAAGTCACAATAGCTCCATTATCGATTAGTGTACGTGTTGGGCGATGTACTATTCGTAGAGTGCATGTTGATGAAGGTGCGGCAACAAACATAGTTCTATACTCCATCATTGACAAACTAGGCATGGCAGATGAGATCATGCCAACAAAAATCATGTGTTTAAAATCTTTCAATGGATCATGTGTCACAGTTAAGGGCACAATCA
>MNCI01011532.1:1173995-1220224 GCA_015680685.1 Gnetum montanum | reverse complement strand
TGTTGGTCCTCAGCATGACCAAGCTTGAAAGCCTCAAAAATAACATCAAACGAAGTTAAAGCAAGCAAGTAAAAGTTCCCTGGGATCCACAGAAGACTACAAAGACATCTGGCATCAAACTTGGTAATTCTTGAGCTCAAAATACTTGTTTTTCACTAAGTATGCATCCTGTACGCTGGCCTATACGCCCGGCATAAGCCCAGCGTAAGCCCAGCGTAGAGAGACTTTCGGGCCCCAAAAATGCATCAAAACGTGCCAGAATCAAGCGTCCAGACCCCCCAAGACCTTCCCCAAGGTCCCTAGCAGGTCTCAGGCACTTGAAAATCAAATTTTGGGCTCCAAATGATGGTCGTTCATTCCTCTACGCCCAGTGTATATGCCCGGCGTAAGCCCAGCATAAGCCCAGCGTAGATAGACTTTCGGGCCCCAGAAATGCATCAAAACGTGCCAGAATTGAGCATCCAAACCCCCCAAGACCTTCCCCAAGGTTTCGAGCAACTCTTGGACACCCAAAAATCAATTTTTGACATTAAAATGAAGCATTTTCATGTGTATACGTTGGGCACATTTTTGGCTTACGCTGGCATGCTATACGCTTACGCTAGCATCCTCTACACTCAGCATCCATCAGCGTAGACGGCCAGCGTATACGCCACGTGTCTCCCAATCCGATTTTCCCGGTAACCCTACCCCTATAAATAGCCCAGTTTTCCGTAAATTAGAGGTGGGCAAAAAAAAACTCCCAGAGCACACAGGAGACATTTACGCTGCAGACCAGAGCTCAAAAACCCTCTTACGCTGGAGAGCCCTATACGTCGTACACAGTCTCTACACTCCGCCTACCTTGCGAACTAGCCGAGTCATCCCTGCACACGTCGGGGCCTTTCGTCTACCTTGTGTCAAAGCCACAACTGCGTTTGGACCGGTGCACTTTGTAATCAATTCTCAATACAAAACAGTTTACATTTTGCTCAGATTTATTGTAGTTTTCTTCGTTTTTCAGTTTACGTTTACAGGCTCATTTACATTATCGTGCTTGTTTATGTTTTACATTTAATGCGCATTGTTTACGTATAACCCAACGTGTTGTAGCGGAAAACGTTGGGGAAGTCCTTGTTTGATCCGCGTGCGGACCATTCAAGGCACTCTGCCTTCGTCCGTTCCATCTTGCCCTCAAGCGGAGGTAGGGTCGACTGTGCTTGTCCGTGGATCTTTCGGTGCTCGTAGCATTCCAGCCTTGCACCGACAATTTCGGTCGGTACAATCCCCATCTCCTGATACATTCTCTATCTATTCACCGACACACTCTACCTAGCCACACCTTCCGACATGCTCTACTCAACCACACCTTTGCTACACCTAGTGCATTCCAAACTTCACGCATGCTGTTGCACACTGTAACACTTTAAAACAGGTGCAACACACAACACAACACTTGAGCATGAGTACACAATCAAAGCAAAGTTTTTTCTTCAAAAAAAAACCAAGTACTCATGTCAAAACAATCTGGAAACATCCAGTCGCATGGCTTTGGCTCTCCGCCAACAGGTTCGCCCAAAAAAGGGGCCCTGTTCCTCCAAAGAATGCAATGCATCATCATGTAGCTTTGGCCTTGCCAACAAGATCTCTTGGACACTAACCAAGAGTCTTGTTCCGCCAAAAGATGCACATCGCATGTCTGAATTCCAAGTCCTCTAAATCATGGCTATTGACAAGGATCAGCATGACACACACTAGAGCATCCCCTTTACCAAGCACAAATCCCTTGGGCAGTTCCCAATCCCCGTAATCTCCATGATCCTATCCAAATACAAATTTCTCTACATCCCATGTACTACTGAACCTGGTGCGATGATGTCTAGTCACGTGGCAATGGACAAGGTCTCTATCAAGTTGCTTGTGGTGTTTTGCACTTCTTTGTCAACGCTTCTCGGGTCGATTCCTCCAAACATCAACAAAGAGGGGCCAATGAAACACCACAAAATTTTGAGCTTAGTACTTCTCCAACAAGAAATAGGTCTCTGTGATCCACAGACGATCACAGCTACATCTGGTGTCACACATGGCAATTTCGGGAACCAAAATGCTTAATTTTCACTAAGTATGCAGTCTCAGCGTATACGCCCAACGTATATGCCCAAGTTCACATCCACAGCGTATACGCCCAGCGTATACACCTGATATCCACAGTGTATACGCCCGACATTCTCGACGTAGATGTCCAGCGTACATGCCTCACATGTACACTCAGCAAGTACAATATACGTATACGTCTGGCATGCAATCTCCAAAGACGGCATGGAAACAGCACTGCAAAGCAAGATTCGGCACAAGGCAATGACCATCAGCATATGCTCCTGCATCCATCAGTGTATACGCTCTAGCGTATATGCCCAGCCATCATCAGCATATACGCCCAGCGTCCATAGCATCTACGCCCAAATTTGCATACACCCAGCACATCCAGCGTATACGCCCACAGTCTACGCTCACCAGACGCAGCGTATACGCCCAACGTATATGCCCAGAAAATGTAACATATTGTACACTTGTAAATTTTACGCTTTTACACTCGGTCAACGCACCACATGTTGCCCAACCCGAGTCTAGCGTCAAAAACCTATATAAAAGCCCCATTTTTCACTAGATCCAGGTCGATTGGCAAAACATTCAGAGCGCACCAGAGAGTAGAAACGTTGAGAACTAGAGCAAAAACCTTTTACGCTGGACAACTATGTACACTAAGCATACAGCCTCTATGCTGTGCCTGTAAACCAACCCATAGTCATCCTTGCATCCACCGGGGCTTTTCGTTTGCCTTGTGTCCTAGTCACAACTGCGTTAGATCGGTGCATTGTACTTTCATTCAGTAATGCCATTGTTACATTTTCTTCCCAAAATCGTTTACCGTGTGCATTAATTTTTGCATTTACTCTATTAACGTTTGTTTACATATACGCGTTGTTTACATCCATTACGTTGTTTACACTCTGATCCACGCTTATTACGTCGTTTACGTATAACCCAGCGTATAGCACTTCGGTGTACGTTTGGGGAAATCCTTGTTTGATCCGCGTGCGGACCACCTAAGGTACTCTGCCTTCGTTCATTCCAGCTCACCCTCAGGCGAAGGTAGAGTCTTCTGTTCATTTCTTGTGATCCCACAGTCTCTGTTTCCTTCCAGTTGGAGACCGACGATTTCGGACTGTACACTTTATGTCTCGCAGGATCCTGGAGGGACCATCGAGGCGACTGCTCTGTAGCACATAGAATGTGATACAAAACACAGGCAAGACAACTATAGGATGGACAAGTTAGATAGCAATCAGGTAGGCTTTACGTCTCGCAGGATCCTGGAGGGACCGTCCAGGAGACCGGTCTGCACCACATGGGACGGGGTACAGAACGCATGCAAGACAATGGTAGGATGAGCTAGTTAATTGGCGATTGAAGGCCTTGTGTTCTATAGGATTCCAGGGGAACTATCGAGGCAACCGATCTGCACCGCACAAAGCGCAAACAACCGTAAGAGGGTGTCACGTCTACGCTTGTATGTATCAAGGTGCAGAAGGCTCAAAGAACTACCGTGACACACGGCAAAGGCACCAAAAGGCCCTCCTTCTAGCTCCAGAAAATTGTAACGATCGAAAACGTCAACGGCTGGAAGAACGCCAAGGTTGGCGAACACGATAGTTCCAACTCCATACCCGCGGGAGCGTTGTGCTAGGTGTGTGCGGACATGGGGTACCTTGAACAGTCTGGTCGATTAGACAGGGACTTACGTCAGTGTTAATATAGCCTTTTGCAATGTAAATAGTACAAAATGCAAGATGATGCTTACGAGCGGATAAAGCAAAGGAGAATTTGTAAAATTGCGACAATAATACGAAGTAATGCTTGAAAGTAAATAAGACAAAAAATAATGCAGAAAAATGAGATAGTAAATGAGAGGGAAAACAAAGTATGGTTGGGAACATGCACCACTCCCAAGTTACAAATTCGTCTGGTTAGAGTGGATACAATCGGCTGCACAGCGTGACGGAACGTTGAAGTCCCAAGAGCACCTAAGGCATACCAGAGAAAGGAAATGTCTATGAGTTTGGGAGGCAGGCTTCACATGCGAATTATGTAGGGCTCTACCGAGGTGATAGAATGGAGATGGGACCTTATGCCAGCTAGGAGAGATTCTTTGGAAGCTATCTTCTTCCACGAAGATGTGAACCCTTTTGAGATTACCAACTCGACAAATTGTTAGCCTTCTCAAATTGCACGTATTGCCTTTTTTAGAAAAAATTGCTGGTTTCTTTAGATATGCAGTTTGCCGAGATATTTATAGGGTTGAAGATACGCAAGGAGGGGTGGTTTTGAATGCTAAGTGCCATAGGCTTGTGCCACATTACTGGCACTACTTGAGCTATCTGTGACCGTTGGGCTTAGAAGGTTGTTTTGATGCGAGTCTGCCATGCAATAACTATGATCCTACTATGCTATAATTATGCCATTAGCATCTGGAGACATGTGCCAACGCTCTGATTAGGTGAGGTGCATTGATATCGCGCAACCACCTGCATGCCTTGCTGTGCTTGGTGACGTGGCCTGCTTGGTGTAACACAACCACCTACATGTTTGCTATACTACACTACGTAGCGTAGCATCTTTCCTTAATCACGAAGGCTTTTGCTGATTTGCAAACTTTGTCCCCCAACGATGCAAGTTTCATGAACTCCATCGACTTTGCCCTTTATGCCACCTTCTATCTCTTCTGCAGGATTGCTACGCCTCGCTGCACCATGTAGCTCAGCGTAGCGTAGTAGCAAACCCAACGGAAGGGGACATCACTGCAAAACATAAAATTGGGTGAGGGGAGTGGGTAGTGATGTCGTTGCTATGCTATGCTATGTGACATTATGTAGCATAGCACTACGTTCTGCCATCGCTTTCTAAAGCTTGCTACGCTACATGACGTAGTGTAGCGTAGTGGGCTCCGTGACTTAGAAAACTTGTCAAACTGTTTCTTGCTTATCCAAGATGTTGACGTCGATTCTGCACACTATTTCTAAGTAGGCTGCTAGTTGTTTAGGCTACTTTGGTGGGTGGGCAAGTTGATACAGAACCTGTCCATGATCAAAGTAGAAAATTTTCCAAACTGGCCGACTCAAAACATTCTTCTCCCGATGAACTGCCATAGTGTTGTGCAGACTACAAGGACTCGGTGAGGCCATGATGACCTCGCATTTTTTAGGGTGTTTCAGAGTCGACCAAAACCCAAGCCACTCAAACATCCTTTTTTTCAGCCCAATAATCTGAACACACCCTCACCTATGCCTGTGGCCAGTGCCTCTGAACCTACCAACGCCTCTACCATCATACCGCCCAAGCAGTCCTCCGCTTCACTGCACTCCAACGTCCAGACAGTCACGCTCACATATGTCATGACTGACTGGATCAAAGTAGGTTCTCTTGCCTGAAAATTGACAAATCTGGGAAACCCCCTCATCTATCTTCAGGTGGCAGGGAACGAGCCATGCAAGGCTGTTCTGGACTCGGGGTCAGGGATCAATTTAATCTCTCACGATATGTACAAGAACTGGAACTTACCCCTGCTAAAGAAGAGCAACATCTGGCTCGAGCTAGTAGACCAGTCCATCATCATTCCCTTGGGGTTGATGGAGGACATTGTAACCACTGTTTGTGGGTGGTCCTATCCTGTTGATTTCCTGGTCATCTGTGTAGAGAATTGTAAGGGAAACTTCCGAATCATCATGAGAAGAGCCTGGCTAAGCATGGTGGATGCATGATTAAGACTCCGAGATCTATCCCTAAAAATTTCAAAGGAAAATATTTTCGGGAAGATCGAGAAGAAAAAAGTTTCATGCATTGCATACAGTAACTCAGGGTGCAACTCAATGCAGCAGTTATGGTTCGTTAAGCGGATATCCATTCAAGCATGCAGTCGGTGTACCAAGGAATCACCTATTCAACAGTGCCAGTACACAGTAGCCACTAACCAAGATGTTACCCAGTGGCTGACAGCTAATCCTACTAGTAGCACATTGTGCATGGAACCATCTGAGGGGCTAGTGCAAGCCTATGTTGAAAGCATGGATGAGATGGATGTGGTTTGTCAACAGATCTCCACTGTTAATGACCAAGATGACTGGGAAATGCAAAAAATCCCTGAGAGCTTCAAACAAGAGCCCCTGGAGCTAAATTCTTTACTAGCTTATTAGAATATGCATTCTTGCAAAATGGCAAGCCGGTAATTATCAATGTTATCCTTACTCCTGAATAGAAAAAGAAATTGCTGGGGATGGTAAACAAATGGGTTGCTGCATTTGCATGGTCATATCCTAAGTTGACCGTAGTTGATCCCAGGTTCTTCCAGCATCGAATCTATCTTGACCCTTCCATGAAGCCATGACAACAACCACAAAGATGGTTGAATCTCAAATTAAAGCAAATCCTAAAAGGTGAAATCGAACAATTGCTTAAGGCAGGATTCATCTATTCTATGGTCAATAGAGAATGGGTTAGGCCACTTGTTATTATGCCCAAGAAATGTGGCAAGTGGAGGGTCTGTATTGATTCCCGATTGCTCAATATGGCAACCTTCAAGGATCACTTCCCACTCCCATTTGTGGACCAGGTGTTGGACACCATCATAGGACACCAATACTACAGTTTTTTGGATGGTTATAGTGGTTATAACCAAATCCAAATAGCACCAGAGGACTAGGCCAAAACAACGTTCACAAGTCCATGGGGGACTTTTGCATATAAGAAGATGCCCTTTGGCCTGTGCAATGTGCCTACGATGTTCCAACGCCTTATCATAAGCATCTTCCAGCAACAAATCGGAAATGGTGTAGAAGTCTTCATGGACAACTTCTCCACCTATGGGGCCATGTTCGAGAAAGCCTTGGACCATCTAGAGCAAGTTCTAAAGAGGTTTGTAGACATCAATCTGCGGCTCAATTGGCAAAAGAGCCATTTGATGGTCCAAGAGGGCATTGTGCTGGGGCATCGCATCTCATCAACAGGGATCAGCGTAGACCTTGAAAAGATCAGGGTCATCCAAGGAATCACTTGCCAACCAAGTACCTTCAAAGATGTTTGATCATTCCTTGGACACACTGGTTACTATCGGTGTTTCATTGAGCGCTTCTCGAAGATTTTCCGACCGTTGGTAGAACTTATATAGAAGGATGCTCCGTTCATCTTGACCAAGGAATGTGAGTCTGCATTCCAAGAGCTAAAACAAAAACTCGTAGAATCTCCATTTCTATGAGCACCTAATTAATCTAGACCCTTTCACATTATTCAAAATGCCTCCAAATATGCCTTGGGAGCCATGCTTACACAATGTGACAATCAGAAACGTCCATATTATATCCACTGTGCAAGCCGTAGCATTGTGGGTGCTCAGCTGAACTATACCACCACGGAGAAGGAATTGATGGTGGTGGTGTTCGCCTTGGACAAATTCCGGCACTATGTGTTCGAATACGAGGTGTTTGTGCACACAGACCATAGTGCTATCTAGTTCTTGATGAACAAACCAACAATGAGCCCCCGTATAATCCGGTGGCTGGTGATTCTTCAGGAGTTTGATCTTACCATGACAGATCGAAAGGGGACTAAGAATGTGGTTGCTGACCACTTGTCTCGATTATGATGGGATGACGTAGAAGAGGAGGAGCCCTTATCCAACCATTTTCCAGATGAACTCCTCTTCATAGGCATCATTGATCCTCAAGCACCCAAGGAATCCCCTTGGTTTAACCACATCCTCACCTACCTTACAACCCAGGAGCTACCAAAGGAGTGGAACCATCAGCAGAAATAGCAGTTTCTCCATAAGGCCAAGCATTTCATGGAAATCAATGATCACCTCTACAAGGTGTGCATAGATGGCTTGGTTCAATGGTGTGTCCATGATGATGATACACTGCGTGTCCTTCAAGATGCTCACAAGGGCCCTTATGGGGGCCACTATGCTGGACGTAAAATGACCATTAAAATCCTGCTTGCAGGGTATTACTGGCCTACACTTTTCAAGGATGCACAGTGGTTCACCTACTCCTGTGAATGATGCCAAACAGATGGTGGGATGATGGAAAAGTTGGAAGGACCTCAACAGTGGATCCAGCCACTAGAGCCCTTTGACATCTAGGGTATCGACTTCATGGGGCCCATCACCCCCTTGTCAAATGGAAAGGCATACATCATCATGGCCATGGACTACTGTACAAAGTGGGTAGAAGCGACTACCTTCATCGACTGTTCTTCTAACACCGCCACATGATTTGTCTAGCAACAAATCGTTACCAGGTTTGGAGTGCCATGTGCACTCATTTCTGACAATGGAACTCACTTCATGGGTGTCACGTTTTGGAAACTCATGCAACGCTTAGGGGTAACACATAAATTTACAAATAACACCCTATCATCCCTAAGCCAATGGGCAAGCCAAAGTTACCAATAGGGAGATCACCAAGATCCTTACCCGAACTATTAGCAAATACAGGAGGGATTGGAGTACCAAGCTCAACAATGCCCTGTGGGCCTATCGCTCCACTTGGAAACTTCCTATAGGGTACTCTCCATATGAGTTAGTGTACGAAAATTTTTCAACACTTCCAATCCAAGCAAAACTCTAGACACTATTCACAACCAGTGACCTTGGCCTTGATCTACCGCTAGCACAACTTGAACGATTAATCAATTTACGTGTGCTAGATGAGAACCAATTAGTGGCCCTATTTTTAAATGAAACCCACAAGGCCTATAACAAGAAATGACATGATCTTAGGATTCGGAAGGTCACATTTCAATATGGAGACAAGGTATTATATTGGAACCCCTCACATGTATCCCAACCGACAAAGTTTTAGACACTATGGGAGGGACCGTATATTGTCTCCGAAACCTTCCCATCTACGGCCTTGCTCATCCACAAACTTGGGGATCCCACTAGAACATAGTTAGTCAACCACCAATAATTTAAACCTTTTCATGAGTTGCACACAACCAGTTCCACTGCCTCATCATCAACCGATTGCCCACGCTCCATTTTTCATGTCTCCTCCTTTCCATCTAGTCATGGGGGAGACCATCATCCCTACTGATCCATTTCCCTACACCCCTCACCATTTTTTCATTTTTTGTTTTACACTTTTTTATTTTACACGTTTTTTTACACTTCTTTGTTTTTCACTTTTTTGTTTACATTTTTTTGTCTTTCACCATCGTTCATACGTTTTCATATTCTTTGAATATCTTTTCATTTTCTTCAATCATTTTTCATTTTTTTGTATCTATCCATTTTTTCCTGTCATTACTAAGATGTCATCGTATTGCTAAGTGGTCAGTTTTCGTTACGATGGGTACTGTAATCATCTTCCTCATTATCCAACTCCCACCATTGCATGGTTTTCCTTGGATTTTATGTTTGTTTTCACATCATAAACTCGACAGTGAGTCCACATCATTCACCCATTCACCATTCCATGGTTTTCTTCTTGTTGCGAACATGCAACTCCTTCACTTAAAAAAAATTTTAATTAATGTGAGACTTATGTAGTTCCCCGATTGAGGGATGATCCAATGGTTTGAATCGAGTGTGACTTCAAGGTGAATGCTTTATTCGTTGTTCTATTATGTTCCTTGGGTTGCTAGTATGTCCTTACANTGAATGCTTTATTCGTTGTTCTATTATGTTCCTTGGGTTGCTAGTATGTCCTTACAAATTCGACCTTGCATGGTTTGGTCCTCACTGAAAAATTCAAAAGAAATCAAACAAAAAATAAACACATAAAATGAGAATTCAAAGTACACCCCCTGGTTGGATGCATGCACACACGCATGGGTCTTTTTATGGTGTGGTTCCCTTGAACAAGAGAAAAGAAAAATGAACCATGAAGAAATTCAAAGCACACCCCTTAGCAGCCTCTCATGGGCCACCCGCACTAGTTATGGAACTTCCTTGGTCCCCTCTAACTTTGTCCCATTTCACTTCCTTCTTCTCATGTTTCCTGGAGTGGTGGTTCTCTGTGGGGTCATTCTTGCTTTCTTGGGGGATGGTTGAGACTTCGTCTATCTTTGTGATGTCACTGACTGTGAATGATTTTCGATCTGACCTTAGGAAAGGTTCTACCGGGTCACTTAACCATGATCGCACACGGGGTTTCATGTGGCCGACACTCGGAATTTCTATTCTCTCCTCTCCCTCTATTCCCACTTCTCTACATACTCATCTCACTGTCCTTTTTATGTTTTGTGTGTTCGTCATTTTTCTGTAGGTCTCTCATGCCTTGGTGGGGTCTCTTGGTTTGGAGTCTTCATTGGTCAACACCAATTTTTGGCACCCAGGCCCACGGACCCTGGTGTTGAGGGTATTCAGGGGCTACAAAGGTTGTTGCCTACTATGGGGAGGACCCACCTGCATATTCCTGGTTCCACCTGTTAAGCCTTCCATCATGTGGATTTCTTGGTTGATTATTTTCAGTGTCCCCTCATTCGATTTCTTACTTGCAGAGTTCTTTTTGAATCCCGTTCTCCAATTTTGTCTCTTTTTTACGCTCCCTTCCCTTTCTCATGTCCTCAGCCATGACCGGGCCTTTCCTGCACTTCAACTGCCTCAATTTGAATTTTCAAATTCATCTTTTCGGATGTTTTATGGGTTGGTCAACGCTGGTCCACGAGTGAACAGTGTTGCGTATATGGGGCCCCGTATACGCAGCCCCATCAACGTAGCGTCCAACCCCTATATATACACCCGTTATGCTTTCATTTTTCATCATTTGGAGTTCAACTTGGGGGGAGTTTTTTTCATTTTTTCTGCCTAACCCTTCCCAATGCACCTACATTCCATCATGTGTCCACATCAACCTGTCCTTGCCCTGTTTACGCAACCGGAGGTATGCTCTCAGTCGTGGGGGGTAATGCCTTTGTGTACTTAATTAGTTGTTAACTATGAAAAATTTGATCCTCACCCCTAAATTAACACTCCGGGAGACTTAACGGTGTGCCTATGCCATTAACATAACTTGGTCAAACTAAGAAAGTATATATAGACCATCTTAAGCTACTTATGAATGGTCTAACAGGCGGTTATGTTTGATTGTAGATGGCACCCAAGGGATGAAGGACCATCTCAACAAAGGGACAAGCACCTATGCACGAGAAGGGGACGAGATGTGCAATTGCCAGAGCATGCAGAGGGCTCTCATGCAACTGGGCTATTACACGAAAGACCTGATGTGGAATCTATTCATCAGATTCCCGAAGAGGAGATTCCCAACGAGCAATCACTCGGGGATGAGACTCTTGGGATAGCACTATGGCTTGAGGTCACCCTGACCCAAGGTTGCCTTGATGCTATCACGTTGCACGAGATACAACGAATGGTCCTCCAAGAGCTAAATTTTGGACAATTTCTCGAGAAAGCACCAGAAGACATGAGGCTCCAACTGTAAAACTTTTCGATGTGGCCAATCATCACAACCAATGATAAATGCTACTTAGCAGAAACGTATCTCTTCTGGTCAAATTGGCAACTAGTGTCTATAGTAAGAATCAAAGACATTTATGTCTCTTACTCTTCGAAAGTAATAGCGCAAGCTCTGGGGTTTCTTAAAACTGGGGCAGATGTGGTAGAAATTCCAAAGCAGGTTGATCCAGAGGTAAAGGTGCAATGGATCAAACGGTGCTATGGGGTAGAGCGCAAGGAATTTGGCTCCTTGACCATGGTAGAGAGAGTATACTCAAAGATCGTGTGTTACCATTTGAATCCAATGGTAAGACCCAACAAAATCACTGCCTTCTCCACTTGTGCATGTGCCACCTTGAGTGAGAAATTTCCCATGAGTCTTCCATAGCTACTATTTTTAGAGATTGAAAAGAGGTTCGCTAAGAATGAATGTGGAAGACAAGCTCTCCCCTTTTCCTGCCTAATCCGAAAATTCTACAAATGGTCAGGGATAGCACGATATTCTAATGACATAATTCTAGGTGCCCCAATTGCCTTGTGGCAAGAGATGATGAAGGATAAAACTCCTGCCACCACACAGACAGAGGAAGAGCAGCAACCAGCTCTACCACCTACACAAACAATGCATCTGGGCTCACAAAACATGGGAGAATACATATGCTAGATCCGAGAACTACTCTTGAGCCAGAAAGAGCAATCCGACAGGACTAGTGGAGGAGAAGACCCTTCAGTCTATCACCCTACCATGAGCCACCTGGAGTAAGTGGCTCAATCAATCAGCTTGAAAGGGCATGGCTGATATTCTCCGCCGCTCGAGCACTAATTCCAACTAGAACAGATCCAAGCATCAGATATGTATCAACCACAACTCAAGAGTTATTCCCTGAAATATCAGGGAATGCTGCTACCTTCTCGGTATGCTTAGAAGATGGTGAAGAGGTAATGGTCTTGGTGATGTAGCACTAGGAATAGGAAGTTACGGCCAAAGTGGTTGCTGATACAATTGCTACGATTCTCAATGCACCGGTAGAACCTGTACCAAACATTCATGGAGTACAAGATGTACAGGTGTCTGCCAGAACTTCGTGTAGCAAGATTGATGCAGCCCAACATGAAAAATTATTAGACCGATTGGTGGGAACCAAGAAACCACTTCCGAATGTCTTCGACCTTCCAGACAACATTACTGCAACCCAGTCGGAGCTGCTCTTGTCAAGGGGAAAGAGCCTCATTTTGGAAGGGCAACTAGAAGCTGCTCAAGCCGCTTGTCAGTGCTTGGCAACTGAGGTAGCCCAATTAAGAGCCCAGCTTGCTGATCCAGCTATCCTCAACCATGAAATCACTAGATATGAAGCTTTTCAATAGCTTCAACTTAAACTGCAGGTCATTGAGGATATGCGAGAGACGGTGATCTTTGACAAGTCCTTAGCAGACGCTCGAGCATATTACTTAGAAAAGGACTTGGTCAAGGTTCGCTAGGAGAACGTGCAGATGACCATGAAAGTTCATCGCCTACGCAATGTTGGTGCAAAGAACGAACACATGAAAGATTTCATCCACCAACAGCAAGAGGAGCTAGCCAGGGTGAATGCTGACATAAGAAGGTTGGCTGCTGAAAATCAGAATTTGTCAATGGAGGAGGTTCAGACATTATGATAGAAGTCTGCAATCAAAATTTCTGCTTGGAAGAACAAGGTCTTGAAATTTGAAAAAGTCAAAAATCATTATAGAAACCAAGTAGGATTACAGAAGGTGGTAAATGAGAAGCACATTCAAGTCACCAAAGCCAAGATGAACCAAGTGCTCCAGCAACTTTGAGAGGGAGGCGATGTATGGCCATCTAACTTTGATGGGTTGAATTCCTACAATAAAGTGGAAATCTACCTACAGGAGCTGCAAATTGAGGAAATGACAGAATACATGGAGTTGGCCAACCTTCGATATGCAAACATGGCTATGCTAATAGTTGGGAGACCGTGGCCAGAGTTAGAAAAACAATTGGCCACATCGTATTCCCTATATGAGAGTGAGTTCCAAGCGCACAAGGCAACAAAACAAAAGCTGGCAATAGCAAACGCAGAACTCAAGGTCCTCCACCCAAGGTTTGAAGGATAACGTATAGTCGCAGAGGACCTAGCCCGAAGAATGAATGACTACCAACAATTGTAAGCATCAATTCGAGCATTTGACATCAAATGCAAGTAGTTTGTAGCCTGGTTTGTCAACTTAAAAGAACTCATTTCGGAGTTGCTTGCCCTTGGGAAGTTCTAGTTCCAGCACACATTGGAGAAGCTTCCTGGATTGTGAATGACCCCAGAAGCAAAGAAGAAAAAATGAGACCTCTCTTGGAGGCTTTTCGGCTGCCTCCAGAATTTGCAGCTACCACAGGGTTACCGACATCTGTGCCACCACCAACGCATGGGCCAGAGCCTGGAGAAGGTCCATCAGAACCACCGCCCCCAAGGATGGTGTGATCTCCTCCAGCAATTTTGTGCATCATCCTACATAGCAGAGGCTCCGGGACCAGCAAGGTGTTCAATTTTGTCTCTGAACATTGCCATTTTTATAATTTGTACTCCTCTGTAACTAGGGCACTTGGTCACTTCATGTTGCATCATGTATGTGTCATGTATGTGTTTAAGTTATGTGTGTTGTAAATAAGAATCCATACCTTCCAAATTGTAAAGTAACTCGAGAACGAGTTTTTGCTCAATCGTGGGTGTATGATGAAGTGTCATTAAGTCAATGCATCGACTAGGCCCCGTATACGGGGCCACATATATGCAGCCACGTCAACATGGGCCCATCGACGTAGCCTCCCTACATCAACGTGGCCCCGTTTACGTAGCCACCTTTCCCAGCCTATAAATAAGAGGGCCTTCCACCTCATTTAGGCATCTTTTTAGTAGTTGTAGCGAAGCTCTTGTAGTTTGTTCCTACAAGAGCTAGAATATTTTCCAAGTGCCCGCAGCAAGTGTAAGAAAAGTGATCGGCTCTTTATTCAAGCATTGATGTATCTAAGCCCATTNACCATCTCGAACATAATCCAAACACTTGGTAAGCCCAATGACGCTTAACGTCTGGTAACCCAGAAGTGTTAGGAGATGCTTAGAACGTGCTCGGAAGATGGGACCAGATACTTATGCTAGGAATAGTTAGAATATAAGCTAGGATAATTAGAGATTAGATAATAATTTATTCCTTACTTTCCATACCTCAATTAGCCGCCGAAAAGATAATTAAAAAGATATAAAAATCATTAGCCTTAGTCTCACTTAACCATCGTAAACAGAACCTCACAAGTGAAATTAGGATGACAATGATCGTTCTAACCCAAAGTTTCATTGGTTAGAAGTCTGGTGTATGTTAAGTGCTTACAGTCTGCAGATTTCGACCAAGTCACATGTGAACACTCGTGATTCGTATGGTTGGATGTAAGGGTACCTAGCTACTCATCACCATGGTTATTCACATCAGGATCAACTACACCATCTCGTGGATGGACTTAGGTATGAAATAGGAAGAACCCTTGGGACGTATGCCCAAGCAAGATTATTGGAGCTTAGGTCTCATCAAATTCATAGATTGCTAGAGAAAAGTAGCCAAAGAAGAAGGTGAGCTACAAAAGAGAGAAAGTGCAAAAGAATACAACTGAGATCCTTCCCTCTGAAAAAAGGGAAGTAAGATTTTGTGAGGAAAAAGAGTCACCACTTGAAGAGATGGTGAATAGGAAAACTTTGCCTCTCCAAAAGTTAACAACAGAAGTATCAGCAAAGGTAGACCAAATGTGGGACTCCCTAGATAGTAGGTTTGAAATTGTTCTCAAAATTGTAGACGAGTCTAGGGAGTGAGGTAGTGAGCACGACAAAAAGACAAAGAGAGAAGTGGAAAATGCACATAATAAGGGCAAAATGTCCATCATAGAAGAGGTTGTGGATTCAGACACGGATAATGATGGTGGATGCGAGATATGCCAATATGACCATCCTAAGGGATGTTTCCCAATGATCTCACATCTATAAGAGTCTAGGGTGTATGCACTTAACCCACGACTGAATAAACGTCAAGCACCTCGATGGTTACCTTATCCCCAAGGTAACCCAAGGCAGTTCCACCAACCTTCAACATATTATCCAAGTGGAACTCTACCACAACCCATTGAGCAACATCAATAATGGAAATACCCACAGTCATGGGAGATGCCACCATCAAGGCAAAAATACCCCTACTAGCAACCTAACCCATATGGCTACTACGTGTAGCATCCAATCTCTCCACGTGACTCCGTTAGACAGGTTACACCACAACATCACTACCAAGCTCATGAGTATTATAGAACTCCTTCTCCTAGGGAAGATAACCCATAAACATACCATCCTTCAAATCCATTCGCAAATCTCACAACAATAGCTCCATTACCACCTACTCCAGCAATGCAAGGGGAACTCCCTACTCAACCATAGCAATGCAATGCCACAAGGGCTGTGAATCCTCAACCCGTTGTTGGTTCTGATAGTCATATGTAGAAAAGACCTTTCTTCAAAACCAACAGTCCAACCAAGCCCTTACAACCACAAGCAGTTGAACCTCTGAACGCCTCCCCATCAAATAAGGATTTAGAGCTCATTTTGAAGAAAACACCAAGCTCAACGCATATGGTTATGTTAACACATGCTGTTATTGACTAGATTAAGGTTGGCCACCTTCCCAGGAAATTCCTAGATCCTGGAAGCCCCCTAATCTATCTCCAAATCTCTGGAAATGAGCCATGCAAATCTCTTCTAGACTCAGGTTCTAGAGTCAACTTAATATTACAAGAAATGTACAAAGCTTGGAACCTGCCTCCATTAAGGAAGAGTAATATTCGCTTAAAGCTGGCCAACTAGTCCATCACTATTCCCTTGGGACTGGTGGAGGACATTATCACCACTATATGTGGGTGGTCATACCCAACTGATTTCCTAGTGATACAAGTTAATAACGGTAAAGGGTACTTCCCAATAATAATGGGAAGAGCATGACTAAGTACTATAGATGCACATCTAGGAATTTGCTATCTTTCCCTGGAAATATCTAAGGAAAACACTTTTGGAAAGATTGAGAAGAAGAAGGTTCCAAGCATTGCATACTATTATACAGGGTGTGATTGTGTGCAGAGATCATGGCTTGTGCAAATTTTAGCATTGCCTGCATGCAACCAGTGTGCACAAGACATTAACATAAAAAAGTGCCTATATGCAGCAACCACATGACAAGAAGACACCTAGTAGCTGATAGCTGATCAAGAGAGAAAATCACTAATGTTCATGGAACTAACTAAGGGTATACCTTGCACATACATTGAAAGCATAGACACACTAGAGCAAGTCCACTGCCAACTTCCAAGCCTTAACCTTGAAAACATCTATTGGGGGAAGTTGGAAATTCCTAAAAAATTCACACAAGAGCCCTAATAAGAGATTGTTCATCAATGTGCAACATACCAAACCCTTCCATGAATTTAGAATAGTTAGTGCACATAATACCTCTGAGAAGGGATGATCCTACTCACTATTTTGGATCCCTCAGTCATGGGGGAGATGGCCACCTCTGCTAACCATTTGAAGCCCTCAGTTCCTTTTTAAGTTTTTTTTATTTTACACATTTTTGTTTTACAAATTTCTTTAACTTTTCTTGTTTTTTTTTGCAACATCGTTTATGCTTTTTCATTTCTTTGTGTGACTATTTGTTTTGTTTTTTTTTTGNTTTTTCATTTCTTT
Source organism: Gnetum montanum (assembly GCA_015680685.1). NCBI lineage: Eukaryota > Viridiplantae > Streptophyta > Gnetopsida > Gnetales > Gnetaceae > Gnetum > Gnetum montanum. The sequence goes on along the minus strand of MNCI01011532.1, from coordinate 1,202,974 downwards.
GTGTGACTATTTGTTTTGTTTTTTTTTTGTTGTTGTTCTTGTTTTGTTAAATTTGTCACCTAATAAGTGATCCTGATGGTGGTATGAACTGTATTCTATTGATTGCTAATGTTTGGTTTTTACCTTTGATTTATAATGTTGATACTAAGGTATGGTTCTTTTGATATAACAGGTAATGAGTCCACATCATCCATGCATCCATGAATTTCTATGGTCTCTCTTGGCTTGGAGCTATACAGTCTCCTTATTTAATAATAAAACTATTAACAAATTGATGACTAGGAATTGCTCAAACTAAGGAAGGACTCAAGGACTGAAAAGGGTGTGACTTCAAGGGGATTTGATGCATTTGTGCTGGCTATTCTCTTGGATGCTTGGATGTTTGGATGTTTTCTTCTTGAGTTTTCCTTACCATCCGACANTTGGATGCTTGGATGTTTGGATGTTTTCTTCTTGAGTTTTCCTTACTCCATTATCGGGAGGCTGAGCTAATAAAAATAAGTCTTTGCATGGTGTGGTTCTCATGCAAAAAAAAACATAGTGAGAATTCAAAACACACCCCTTAGACAAAATAATCATCTAGGCTACAAGCACTTGTTATGGAACTAAACAAACATGTTTCCTCTAACTAAGGCCCTTTCTTGCTTCCTACTTTTCCCTTTCTTGTTTCCTCGGAATGGTGGTGACTCTTTGGCGGAAGCATTCTTGTTACTTTAGGTGGATGGATTGGGCAAGTGTATTCATGTGAAGTCACTGGATGTGGATTTTTTGGGCTGAATTTGGAATGAGATCTACTTAGTCACATTAACCATAAATTCCTTAGGGTCTGTACACCACCTTATTCTTGGGACTCCATTCCATTCTCTTCTTCCCATCATTCTTTCTCCATTTTCCACCTCATTACCGGTTGTATCAGTAGTATATATTTTGGTTGATGCATTGTTTTCTCTTTGGTGAATTCTTGGGGTTAAGTCTTTAACTCTTTCTCCCAAATGATATTTCTAGAGCCTACGAACTCTTTGAATGTGGGTTTGTCAAGGCATAAAGGACATGAGCCTGCTTTGGGGAGGACCCACTGGCATTCCTATTTGGTGCATCAGTTAACTTCTTTCCCTTAAACATTTTTGCAATCCACTTTTTGTTGTTTCATTCCAACCTTTGACATCCACTTTATCGGCGTTTTCATTGTTTCTTTTTCTCCATCTTTCTTATTCCTTATCTTTTTCCATTCTATTGCTACTAGAGGATCGCTCTTAGTCATGGGGGTCCTAGTCCAATTTTTTCAATTTTTCCTAACCCCTACACCTTGGGTAGTCACTAGTGTTATATCTCTAGAACCCATATTAGCCATATCACAACTCAGCCAATGCACCTTACACTGAGGTAAGGTATCAACTGTATTGTGATTTACTTATCCTTGCTCATATGTGATTGTGTTGTGTGTGCAGATGGTAATCATATAGCAATGGACTGGACCTAGAGGAAACACTCAGGATGGACTAGTGCTAGAACAGTTGTGCAAGGAACAAGATTGATGATGCGGTTATGGATGGACAACAGAAGGTGCAATCTTGGCATCGGCAGCAACACGTCTCTCTCTCTCTTCTCTCTCAGCTACCAAATAAGGCTAGATATCAATTGTGTATAGTGTTCACTCTTGTGGTTATGAACACTAATGATTGTCATGAGTTGTAATGTTGATCCATTCACATGTCATCCCATTCACCATTAGTTGTTATTCAAGTCAATAAGCCCATACCTTTCCAATATTTTGTAAGAAACTCAAGGATGAGTTTTCATTCAGTCATGGGAGTATGATGAGCTACGATATCGTGTATGCGATATCGTGTCCTACCTCATCTTCTATAAATAAGAGGCGGCACCCTTGGTTCCAAGGTAGTTGGACATAGACCCTTAGCTAGATTCTTGCAGTTTAGTCATTCCAAAGTTAGAATTATTTTTGTGTGTCCACAGTAGGAGTCATAGAGTGAACAGATCTTTATATGAACAATTTGTACCTGAGCACAATTTTGTGTACAGCAATAAAGATGAACTTTAAGACAAACCTTGCAGCATACAGAATTAAGATAATTAGTAATTAATTATTATTTAATGCTTTTCTAGTTAATTAATATTTCTCTCAACCTTCAACCCCCTTAGTTAAATACACTCAGTACGACCACTTCGAGCATGTGTGTAGTGCCTGGTAACCAAGTAACGATTAACGTTTGGTAATTCCAGTAGTGTTGCACTGGTTCAAGATGTGTATGGCAAGTGGGAATGGATACTAGTGTTAGGAACATTTAGAAACTAGTTAATGCATAGTTAATGTAAGTTAGCCACTTAGTTCTCTCTCCCTCTCCTTTATTAGCAGAAGACATAAAAAATATAAAAGCTATAAAAATCATATACCTCAAACTTAACCATACAATTGTGACAATACAAGTAAGTTTGGAAGGACAACGATTGATTAACCCTAAGTGTTCCATTAAGGCGTATAAGCACTTAGTCCTTGGAGTTCGATTGAATTGTGCATGAAATGCTCGTATTCCTATGGTTGAGTGTAAGGGTACCTCACCACTCATCATAAACTCAAGGTTTAAACCTTTCCTATGATTCAAGGATCCAAGATGCATTACTTACATCTAACTCATTCCCTAACTTGATCTTGGCTCAACTTCCAAGTTGGTTATACCCTACTATCATATTTGTTATTAATTGGTTCCCCTTCCCCTAATTATGCTAAGGTATGTAACATACCTAGGTTAATTAGTAAATATAAATAATTAAAAAGAGATATGGTCAAAGGATATACCAAAAGCAAAAGTTGCCTTGGGTTTTATATATCTATACTAAGAGGAAACCAAAGGCAATGGGTGAACAAGTGTTAGTATCTATCATTGGCTACCATAATAGGGATCTTGACCACTGACACCTATGGAAGATATGATGGAAAACACAAAGAAAACCTATGCACAAAAGTACCACTAGTCACAAAGATGACCATGCAAAATAAAATCGGAAGATAACACAAAAAAAATTGAAAAAGAGAAATAGCAAATGGTAATAACTAGGTAAAAACAAAAGCAAAAAGAACAATAATCTAAGAAGTACAAAGAAACAAAAGCAAAATAACTAAATAACAAAGTAAGAGGAATGATTAAAAGTGAAGGTGCCCGTTAAGATACCAACTATAGAGGAGTCACTCGTTCACTGCCAATGTTATATCCTAGTTCTAAGGTAGTGACATCTTGATTTAATTGGTAATTTTTGCATGTCCCTTAAACACTCTGCTTACAAAAGGGGGTTCTTATAGGATGCTTAAAATTATGAGCTTGGAGCATCGTCTCAACAATAAGGTTCTTATGGGAGTGGGGCTTAGCTCATGATTGAAGGTTCTTATGGGAGTGGGGCTTAGCTCATGATTGAAGGTTCTTATGGGAGTGGGGCTCAACTCATGATTAAAGGTGCTTGTGGAATCATCATTTTTTTTAATTTTTATTTCTTACTTTCTTTTCTTTTCTTTTCTCTCTTTTTTTTCTTTTTCTTTTTTTCACAAGAAATTTAATATCTGCTCAACTTCAACCATGAGGTTCTTGTGGGAACTAATTTCATTTTGTAAGGGTTTCTCACATGGCTTGATATCGATAGATGCCTTTTGCTACCAAAGAAACTACGTCTAATATAACACACCCTCTCCACCTTAGTGACTCATCCAATCAAGTATTTAATAGAAACCAAACACAAATAAGCATTACCCTAAACTAAGCTATTTAGCCACCTTGACTCATGAAACTTGTACTTAAAAAATATTATTAAAAATAATTAAGTTTATTATATATAAGAGACTTATTAATCTGAGGCTCACCCTTAGTTGGATTTTGGGTTTAAACCTACTTATCTCGAGGCAGGAGGAGTTGTCATTCTTCCTTGCATTCTAGGCATGATGCTACCAAGTTCTTTATAGTTCCAACTAACAATAGAATTTTCTATTTCCCTCTACATTTTTCAAGGTAAAATTTGTAGACTGTAAATACTACTTTATAATTTATTCTATGACATAACATTCTCGTTGAAGGTTATTTTTAAGAGTTAAGACTTCTAATGGATTGTCGTTATGTAATTCATTAGTTATGGAATAAGTTGGATTACTTAGCTCTACAAGTTCATCTTCTCTAAGTTCCTCAATGTGATGTTGATGATATAACTTAAGTCTTTGTCCATTGACTAAGAATGTACCTAAGGAATCATCAATAGGTGATATGAGAACACTTTCGTTATCATGGGATTGGATAAATAAATAAGGGCCTTTCCACCTAGATGTTAAATTTCCTAGAAATTTATGTAATCTCATATTATAAAGAAGAAATTTATCACCTATGTAAAAGTGTTTATTAAAGATATTCTTATCATGTAATTTCTTCATTTTTTTTCTTTACAATTTTTTGTTTGTCAAGTGCATGTAGCTGCATTTTGTCAAGTTTGTAAAGTTGGTTGATTCGAGTGGCCTAGTTCATGTCCTCATCAAAGGTGAGTTGTTGGGTTAACTGTAAAGATTTATATCTAAGTTCAATAGGTAATAGACATAACTTACCAAAAACTAATTACTAAGGTGAATATCCTAAACTTGGTTTATATATAAGCTGATAAACCCAAAGTGCATCTTGCAATTTTTTAGACCAATCCTTTTCTTTAGTACATACAATTTTTGTTAATATATTCAAGATAATTCTATTAGAATTCTCTATTTGGCCATTTGTTTGAGGATGATATGCAGTAGCTATTTTATGTTGGATACCATAAGACTTAAGGAATTTTTCAATGATTTCATTGAAAAAATGGATTTCTTGATCACTAATGATCGGCAATGGAGTTCCAAAATGTGTTAAAATATTTTCTCTAAGGAATGCTACAACAACCTTAGCATCATTTGTTGGGGTGACTTTTGCTTCTACCCATTTGATGACATAGTCGATACAAACCAGAATGTATTAACATCCATTAGATGATGGAAATGGTCCTAAAAGATCTATACCCCACACATCAAATGATTATGTTATTAAAATTGGTTTTAAGGTCATTTCATGTATTTTTGTTATGGCTTCAATTCTTTAACATTTATCACATACTTATGTGCAGCTTTAAAAATTAAAGGCTAATTAAAGGATTTTGATAGCGGTAAGTTTGCTATCAAAGTGGCCACCCCCTAAATCATCATGACACATTTGTAGAACTTCTTATTTTTCATTCTCAGCCATACATCTCCTTGCTATGTTATCCTTACAAATTTGATAGAGATATGGACTACTCCAAATGTACTTAGATATGATGCATAAGAAAGATTTCTTTTCTTTTGTAGTCCAATTGGTAGGGGTTTTCATAGTGGGTAGATAGTTGGCTATATTAGCAAACCAAGGATCATTTCTTATAGAAAACAGTTGTCCAGCAAGAAATTTATCATGAAAAACGTCTTATGTTTGATTCTCATCAGTAGTTTCTAGCCTTGAAAGATTATCTGCTATTGCATTTTCTCTTCCTCTTTTATCTAAAATATCTAGGTTAAATTATTAGAGTAATAAGCACCATCTCATTATTCTTGCATTTTCTATTTTTTTGGTAGCTAAGAATTTAATGGATGAATGATCAGTATATACTCTAGTTTTATATGCTATTAAATAATGTCTAAATTTATCTAGATCATATACATTAGCTAATAATTCTTTTTTTTATAGTTGTATAGTTTACTTGGGCTTCGTCTAAACTTTTGAACACATAATAAATCACTTGTGGTTTATGATCAATGTATTGTTCTAAAAGTACCCCTATTGTTGTGTCACTAGTGTCATAGATTAGATCAAATGGATAATGTACCGCCCGAAATCGTCGGTCTCCGGCTGGAAGGAAAAAAAGAGGCTGAGGGATCGCGGGATAGACACAAAAGACCCTGCCTACACCTGAGGGCATGCTGGAATGCAGCAGAGGCAGAGTACCTTGGGTGGTCCACACGCGGATCAGACAAGGATTTCCCCGCGCGTACGCAAATGCTAATACGCTGGGTTATGCGTAAACGGCGTGCAGGCGTAAATGAAGTAAAACAGCGTAAGGCATAGAAGGATGCAAACGGAGCGTAAACGTGAACAAGTGTAAGCGAGGCGTGGACAAATTGACGTAAAACTATAAAAGAACTTGCAGCAAATGAAATGATGGAATTACAGAGTAAGAGTACAATGCACTGGTCTAATGCAGTTGTGGGAACACAAGGCGGACGAAAAGCCCCGGCGTACACAGAGGTGACTCGGATGGTTTGTAGGGCGGGCGGAGCATAGGAGCCTATCTGCAGCGTACAGGGCGTAAGGAAGTTTTAGCTCTTGTGCGCAGCGTAAATGTTCTCTGGTGTGCTCCGAGATTTTGCCCATCGTCTGGTTGAAGTGGAAAAATGGGGGTTTTATACAGGTTGTTACGCTAGACTCGGGATGGGAGACACGTGGCGCATTGACCGGGTGCATACACTTTACAAATATACAAAATGTTACAACTGCTGGGCGTATACGCCGCATCAGCCTGGCGTATACACTAGGGTGTATATGCTGAAAATGTTGGGCGTGAGCTGGGTGGAGATGCTGAGCGCTAGGCGTATACGCTGTAATTCTGGGCGTACACGCCGGGCGTATACGCCAAAGGGTGCCACTTGCTTCAATCCTTGCTCTTCGGTGTTATCTTCATGCTGTCATCGGAGATCCTGTCATCGAGCATGCGCGTCTGCAGTGCCTGGGCGTATACACCGGAGAGCTGGGCGTATACGTTGGACGTGTACGTTGTGAGTGCTAGGCATATACGCTGGACGTGTATGCTGTGAGTGCTAGGCATATACGCTGGGCGTATACGCTGTTGATGTGAACTTGGCATATACGCTGAAAATGCTGGGCGTATACGCTGTCGAATGTCGGGCGTACACGCTGGTCCTATGTACTTAGAAAAAACTAAGTGTTGCGATCATGCAGCCGACGTCGTTTGTGAGTTCCAAGGTCTTGTTTGGGGTCAGACAAGTACTAAGCTTTGAACTTTGTGGTGTTTCATTGGCCCCTCTTTGTTGACGCTTGGAGGAATCGACCCGAGAGGCGTCAACAAAGAAGTGTAAAACACCACAAGCAACTTGATGGAAACGTTGTTCGCTGCTACTTGGACGAGACGTCACCACACCGTGTTCAGTAGTACGTGGGATCGGGAGTGAGAAATTTATAGCTGATGGGAGGATAGGGATTGGCGACTGCCCAAGGAAGTCTGTGGATAGGGGATGTTTCGGTATGTGGCATGCTGATCTGTGCCTTAGCCATTGTTGTAGCAGACTCGGAGTACAGGCATGCGATGTGCATTCTTTGGCGGAACAAGGCTCTTGGTTAGTTTTCAAGAGGACCGGTTGGCAAGGCCAAAGCCACGGGAGGATGTGTTATATTCTTTGGGAGAGCAAGGCCCATGTTTCGTGTTCAAGGGGAACCTGCTGGCGGGGAGCCAAAGCCATGCAACTAGATGTTCTTTGTGCGCCTTGGACATGAGTACTTAGTTTTGAGACAACTTCTTTCCCGCCTGGGGCTTGTATGGGAAGTGCCAGTACTTATTTTTTAGGTTTTTTTTTTTGCGTTGTAAACTCTGCTTTGCCTGTGTACTCATGCGCAGGTGCTGTGCGACGTGTCGCGGCTGCTTTAAAGCAGCACGATGTTTCAAATGTACCGGGTGTGTTGGGGGGATGTCGGGATAAAGTGTCTTGGTGAATGGGTAGAGGAGTTTTATCAGTGAATGGGGATGTACCGGTGAACGGTTGGTTTCGGTCTTGCCATGTATGCTACAAACAGTGTCTTATCTTGCTGCTCATGACGAAGGGCACTCTTGTATGACACTTCTGGGTGTCCTCCTGCAAACACAACGCCAAGGAGACAAGAAAACCATGAGTCAATAGACGAGCTTAGACTTACATGGTGGCCGATGACACAGAGATGTTGAAGGATGGCAGGTCCTGTATGTGGATGATGGCAGTATTGATGACGAGCAATGCAGTGAAGCTGATGGATGATTGTGGTGGCGGATTGCCAAGCTGGATGTGAACTTGCCAGTTTATAGTCTTGGCAAACTGTTGTGGGTTAGCTTTATGTCATAACCCGTTGGACATTTCCTATTTAGCGTCGTGACGGACAGTACATTTCCAGTTTTTAGTCTTAGCGGACCATGAAGAGGCAAGCTAGTTTACAGTCTTAGCGGACCCTGACGGTTGTGATGGTGGTAGTTTGTGGACGGGTGCTAGTTTGTCATCGTCGTGGACACTATGGTATTAGTTTTAAGTCATAACCCAGGACTATTCTGTGGTATCAGTTTATCATCATGATTCCAGGACGAGCTGTGGTATCAGTTTATAGTCGTGATCCCAGGACTTGAACGGTTTTAGGTACAAATGATTTTTCGGATTAGCGAGTTCGTTCCCTTCGATGTCAGCTAACTTGAATGCGCCATTATCGAATGCCTTGATGACCATGTAAGGCCCTTCCCAGTTGGCTGAGAATTTGTTCGGGTGTTCTCGAGCAGCTTTGAGTACGAGGTCGCCTTCGTGGATTGGGTGCTTATTAATGTCATGCCGATGCCGTTGTCGTTGTTGCTTTTGGTACTAGTCGATTTGATCGAGTGCGTGTGCATGTTCTTCTTCTACCGAGTTGAGGTCAATGAGCCTTAGCTCATTGTTTTTCTCATCATTGAGAAGTCCGGAGAGTGTGATCCTTAGCGATGGTACCTGTAATTCCAAAGGTAAAATAGCTTCTGAGCCATAAATGAGACTGTATGGAGTTTTACCTGTGGACGCCCGGTGTGTAGTGTAATATGCCCATAGTGAGTATTTTAGTTGCTCGTGCCATTTCCTTTTGCTTTGGGTTAGCATTTTCTTAAGTATTGTTATGATTGTCTTGTTCATTGCTTCTGCTTGCCCATTGCTTTGAGGATAGTAAGGGGAAGAAAACGAATGCTTAATCCCCAGACTGTCGCAAAAGGTTTTTGTTTCGGCACTACTAAATTGTGGCCCGTTGTCGGTGATGATTGTCATGGGAATGCCAAAGCGGGTTACAATGTTTTCTAGGATAAAGTTGCACACGTGTTTAGAAGTCATCTTTCGAAGGGGAGCTGCTTCTACCCACTTCGTAAAGTATTCTGTCGCGGTTATGATGAAACTATGCCCTGCGGAAGACGAGGGTGTTATTGGGTCGATGAGGTCCAATCCCCACTTCTGAAAAGGCCATGTTATCTGTGCTGTATGCAACTCGGTTGGTGGTACATGTATTAAGTTACTATGTTTTTAACAAATGTTACATGTTTTGACCTTGGAGGCGCAGTCGTATTCCATGTGGGGCCAATAGTAGCCTAAGCGTCTTATTTTCGTGGTCATGGCTTTTGGTGCTATGTGTCCTCCACATAGTCCCTCATGTACCTGATCGAAAATTGTTTGGGCGTCAGTGCTAGTGACGTACGTTAGCAATATGCCTTCGTAAGATCTATGACATAGTGTGTCCCCTACCAGGGTATATTGCTTAGAACATTTTCACACTGCGTCCTTTTGCGCATTTGTTAGATGTCGCGGAGCTTCGCCACGTAGAAGGTACTCTTTTATGTCACCATACCATTCCATCGCGTGTGTTGTACTAACAGATGCGATCGGTAATGTTTTGGAGATCATTGGTTCATCGCACCTGATTACGGAGCTTGGCAAGGCATGGAACATGTCAGGCAATATGTTTAACGCTAGTGTGGCTAACACGTCTGCTACGGTATTATCGTTACGGGAGACATGTTGCACATCAATGTTTTTGAATCGTTTCATTAAATATTTTGTCAAGTCACAGTATGGTTGCAAATGTGGAGCTTTACACGTGTACACATCTGTGACTTGGTTTACAACCAATTGTGAATCTCCTCTGACTACTAGGTGCGTGATGTCTGAAGCCAGTGCTACTATGAGACCTCTAAGGAGACCTTCGTACTCTGCTATGTTGTTAGTACAGTGAAAATTAAAGCGATAGGCAAAGGGTCAGATCTCCCTGGAGGGGTAAGTGATGACGGAGGCCGCACTTCCTCCTCGAGAGGTGGATGCTCCATCAAAGTTTAAAATGGCATCATAGTCATCAGGCACTGTGTCTATCGTGTTTATACTTTCATCTGGGAATTCAGGCTCTATGGTTGCTTGGTCATGCGTTGGCGATGCGGCCATTTGATTCACTATGGCTTAACCTTTGATTGATGATTGCACTACGTAGTATAGATCAAACTCAGTGATCATGGCTTTCCATCGAGCTATTCGGCTCATTTTGTATATGTTTCATGTTATGGCTCTCAGTACATTGTCTTTACAGATTATATAAACTTGATTGTGGAAGAAGTAATGTCGCCATTTTCTTAGAGAAAAGACCAAAGCTAAGCATGACCTCTCCACATCGTTGTACTTCATTTCATGGGCAACTAAGGCATGGCTCAAATAGTATATAGGGACTTCAGTTCTGTCATCTCGTTTTTGGTAGAGCATGGACACGATGGACGATTCTGAAGTGGCGAGGTAGATGTAAAATGGTTTGTTGTTTTGGGGTGGGTAAACTGTAGGCAATCGCGCAAGTGCTGTTTTGATGTTTTCGAAGGCTTCCTGGCATTGCGGGGTCCATTCAAAATGGACATTTTTACGCAACAGGTGGTTCATAGGTTTTAATTTATCTGTCAAATTTGCTACGAAGCGCCTGATAAACTGTAATCGACCTTGTAGACCTCGAAGTTCGGTGAGATTGCCGGGTGGTTTCAGGTTTGCTATGGCTTTTATCTTATCGGGGTCTACTCATATCCCTGCTTCAGAGGATATGAATCCGTGCATCTTGCCTGTTTTGATGCCGAAAACACATTTTCTTGGATTAAGTCTCAGCTCATATTTTAAACAATGTTTTAAGACTAGGTCGAGGTCTTGCACATGTTGTTCAGTTGTCTTTGACTTAACTACTATGTCATCCATGTAATCATTGAGCAACCGTAATATATAATCACTAAAGATAAATGTCATGACTCTTTGATACGTGGCCCCAGCGTTTTTGAGACCGAATGGCATCATAGTGTAGCAAAAAGTTCCCCATGGTGTCATGAAGGTGGTCCGAAGTTGGTGTTCAGGGTTGATGCGTATTTGGTTATATCCTGAAAAGCCATCCATAAAAGACAATAAGGCATGTCCAGTAGTCGAATCAACAAGTTGATCGATGCTGGGCAGGGGAGAGTCATCTTTTATGGTTGCTACGTTTAAGTCACGAAAGTCGATGCATAAGCGAATGCTTCCATTTTTCTTTGCGACGATGACCATGTTTGACACCCACTCGGCATAATCAACAGACCGAATGAAACCAGCTTGATAAAGCTTAGTGATCTCATTGCGAACTGCCAACGCCACCTCGGGTCTAACTTTTTGCGCTTTTTGTTTTATCGGTCTTAGTTTTGGGNATAAGACCAAGCGAATGCTTTCATGTTTTTCCTAAGCACATCCTAAATGTCTTGAGCCATGCGTGGTTGTAATAGCATGCTTAATTTTAATATTTTAACTTCCCCATCAGGCATAGTAATGGGGGTTTCAGCTAACGGGTCTTCAGTGATGTTTTCAGCTTCTATGTCAAGAAACTTTGTCATGGCTTGGTAATTGTCTGTTGTTTGCTGTGTTGAGGCTATGACCGCGTCGTCCATTAGTGGACTTGAGTTGATGAAGTTTATGTCAAAGTCTCGTGTAATGGCGCCATATGGTCCGTCGATGGTTAACGGTGCGGTTAAGTGCTTGCAGTCCATTGAGCTCATCCCTGCCAACAAAGCGAGAGTTGTGTGAGCAAGAAGGGATCGTTCCGTGTCTTTCGGAAATTTAAAGTGTGTATACGTGTATCATGGTGGATTATCGTCACACCTGGATGCATGGCAGTTTAAGGCCTTACCGGGTCGTCAATGGGTGAAGAGATGGCAGTTTAATGCCTTACTGGGCCACGAACGGATGGGGAGAATGGCAGTTTAAGGCCATACCGGGCCAGTTTATAATTTAAGTGAACGTGTAAAATGAGGTCCCTGGAGGAACCAGGACGTAATAAATTGAATTTTAAATTAATTTTTTTTATTTATTATTTTTTGGTTATATTTCGGCAAAAGAGAAGGAAAAAAGGCAAAACGGAAAAAATGGAGTGATGGCGGCGTAAGCAGCGACGGCGTCAGCGTCAGCGTCAGCGTGTGTTATATAAAGGATGAGGGGTCCATTTGTTTTCTGTTTTCAACAGCGACAGCGTGGAGTGCGACCTGTGAGCGTAAGCGTAAACTTCCTAAGTGTAGATGCCAAGAGACCCGAGCGTAGATGCCAAGTTAAACCCAGCGTAGACGCCAAACCCAAAAGTCGCTCAGCGTGCACTTGGACAGTCGGCGTTAACACTGCGATGGGCAAGGGCAAGGAAGTGGAAGGCAGGGGAAAAAGGGTTCTGACCTATCCTTCATCAAGGAGAAGGAGGCGATGCTGCAGGGCCTGCCTAGGCCGAAGGTGTCGGAGTGGCTAGTGACGCCCTATGAGTAAGCCTTGATCTCTCTCTGCTATTGTTTGCATTTCTTAGCGTAGACGATCGAGCGTAGAGGGTTTGAGGGTTTCTTTGGCATGCACGCCGGCGTCACTGCGCGGCGTAGACTATCATTCGTTGTCCTGTTATTCGGCGTATTTTCTTGGCGTAAATCATGTTTTATGAGGGCGTATGTGCCGAGGGTTTGTTCAGTGTATACGCTGTACGCGTCCGGCTCGGGCATGCTAATTACCTTTTGGCGGTCTGTTGACGCTGATGGTGGGTTCAGGCGTATATGCTGAGGGTTTCTCCCGCGTATACGCTGTGCGAGGGGGGTTCAGACGTCAGCGTAGATGCTAAGTTTTGTAGCGTCGGTTTAAGTTGCATTTTTATGTTCGTCCGGCGTATACGCTGAGTTCAGCGTATACGCTAAGTTCGAATCGTCTTTTTGGCGTACATGCTTCGTACAGCGTATACGCTGGAGCGTGCGTCACGGGCGTATACGCTCTGGGTATAGCGTATACACCGGGCGTAAGTTGTGTTTTTTTTCGAAGTGGTTTGATGGGCGTATACACTGTGTACAGCGTATACGCTGGGTGTGAACAATCAGTTTATTTTCTGATTTTTTTGTTGTGATGTAAACTTTCATTTCATTGCAATTGGTTGCAGGGACAGCAAACGTTTCCTCATAGTGGTTGAGCTCGTCGGGGTTTTAATGTGGGTTGGACCTCTTCAGGATGGTGATCTTCCCCCAGCTCTAACTGTGGATAATAAGGGAGTCTGGTTCAGGGAAGGTGCTGGCGAATTTCTGGCCTTCCTATTAACCAACTTCGAGGTGATTATGTGGTCATTTTTTGATGAGGTGACTGCGCGCAGTGTAGTTGATGCATTATTGTCGAGAGTCACGGAGGGCGTTGTGGTCTTCATGGAAGACATTGACGAGGGCCCGTTTGTTGATGAAGATGGTAATACTCACGGGCCCAATTCAACACGTCCGTTAACGCGTGTGTGGGAGCTGTTGCCACCAGGGTTGGATTACATTAACAATACTTTGTTTATAGCTGCCTGCGCGTACACCCTGTTTCAAAATCCTCCTGGCATAGTGTACAGAATAACCAGGTAAGACCATTTGACTTTCTTGCTTCATCGGTCGTCGTTTGATGTTAATTTTTGGTTTTAACATGCGTTTATTTGCAGGCCAAAGCCTAACCCAGATGGGACTCTAATTGAGGACGAAGGGGTAGCCCTCACTCGCACAGCTCTAGAGGCCTTTATGACGGCTCCCACTCTTCGTGGGGTTGTATTGGCTCAGACAAAGGGTTCGATGGTTCGCTTCCATAAGTAGTTTTCTAGAGCCTTTGCGATGTGCAAAGCCCATGGATGGCTGCATCAGGACTGGATAGACGAGGGACTGGTCTTCCCTCATAGTTTTGGCAGTACCTCGAAATCCACCACTAATGGTGAGTAGTGGCATTTATTACATGCGTTAGTGGATTTTTTCAACTGTTTTGGGGTGAGACCGATGTGATTGTTTTAACTTGTTTTGACAGTTGATGAACCCTCGGGTGGGGACCCTGTGACAACCGGACAAACTGAGACGACTTTGTCGATGAAGTTTCGGGGGGTAGAGAAGGCACAGAAGTGGTTACATAAGAAAGCCCCGCCGTCCCTCACTCGTTGCCTGGATGATGCAGGCCTCCTAGAGCTTTTCCTGACGCCAAGCCCTAATGTCTCAATTGGGGAGATGATAGGGATCGTGGACTCTTTCAATGAGTCTGTCTCTCAGTACAGCACCCGGATTAAGGGTGTCAAGGTGGTGTTTCATCTGTCACCCGTATTCTTTTCTAACTTACTCGGCATGCCGGCAGGTGGCCTACCCATAGTGTTGGACAGGTCTCACAAAGAGCTCCAAACGATCCGTGAACTGGAGTCTTGGCTTGGTGTGACCAAAGGCACCAAGGGATTCTCAATGCAGGGGAAGGCAAAGGTTGTTGAGGTAAACGAACTGCATCCCTTGTTTCGAGCACGGGTGTTTCCCAAAACTCTTTCTCAGGTGCGGAGTTTTGGGGTGGAGGTGGTACGCATCATGCAGACAATTTTGGAAGCTGGGATGCAGTACAATTGGGCTCAGTTTTTGTTGGCAGACATGCATAAGGAGATTGTGCGGTTGCGCACGAATATCGAAGTACAATCGCACTTCACGTTTGCCTTCTTCGTCAGCTATCTTCGCCATTTTGTGGAGTTCCTTGTGGTGCCTGCGGATAACAAGTTTGTCCTACGGGATCGGGGTCAACTATCCCGTCCGTGGGTCAAGGTCTTGTATGCGACTGCTAAGTCGCAGGATGCCCCAGAAGGTATCGATGAGTTCGTGTCTGTTACCACAGGGGGATCATCCGGCGGTTCCATCCATACACGGGACAGTCTGGGGATGGAGCCAGCAGATGTACCTTTGACTGCCAGATGGGTAGAGCGGGTAATCAAAGAAACTGTTGGCAAAGCCAAATCAAAATTGAAGAGACCTGAATGCCCTGCAGAACAAGTTGCCGAGATAAACCAACCACGCGTAAAGAAAATACGCTTCAAGATACCAGGTGAATGAAGCCCATCTGCTTATCGTTTTATCATTTTCGTTTATGTCTAACCCTTGCTTCAATTGCTTGTGTGTCGTTATTGTTGTCGGTTTGGGGCAGTGAGGAAACAGGCCTTGGAGACCATCAAAGAGGAGGAGGAAACACGTACCGAGAAGAACCATGAGGAGGAAAGCCCAGAGAAGAGCCAAGGCGGGGGAATGGAGCCATTAATGGAGAATACTATTGAAACTGCACCTTTAGATGATTAGGATGCCATCAACCAAATGTTTAGTAGCTTTCTCGAAGGTGACTTGGATTTGGGCGATCCCCTAGAAGGTGACAAGGATCAGGGTATGACTGCGCTTTTAGTTGGTTTTTGTTATATTAATTGTGGCTCCTACTCTTTTTTTTTATTTAGTTTCGTGTTTTTGGCTTAGATGAAGGCAGCAATACCAGGAAGGTACGGTTGGACGTTCCCATGAAGACGGTTCCCCCTGAAGGGACCGCTGAGGTTAGCTCTTCCCGTACGCGTCAACCACTTATTTGGTCAGAGATGTCAAGTAAGTTGGATTTTGTGGATGGAATCGCGAAGAAGTTATTGAGCATATTCAAGAAGTCCATCCCGATATAGTTACGGATCGTTTAATGATTAGGAGCTTCCTGTCTTATTTGTGCAGTCCTAACGTTCGTGTTTTCTGCGTGGGCAAGCGCTAAACTAAGATGGGATCCCTCCGAGGGCATCAGCATGGAAAGCCTGATTACACTCTTCCCAGAAGTGGAACTAGTGCCAAGGCCTGTTTATGAAGGCGTTGCAGACAGCCTTGCTCACAATGCCAAGTCGTTGTGGACTTGTAGGCGTTCTGTTGAACAATTTTGGTTACAAGTACAAGCAAAGGAAAAGGCATTCTCCGAGGTATCAGAGGAGCGTGACGATTTAAAGGCTTGATACGAGTTCGCCGCTGCTAGACTGAGTGGGGATCGTTCTTGGCGAACATCAGAGATTACATACACGAGGTATTGGAACCTTTTGAACCGTCATGCCTCACTGACTCGGAGAATAGCAGAATGCAAAGCTCAAGTTGATCTCCTGAACCTCAAGTGTCAAGATTGGAAGGCTTTCGCTTCCAAGGTTTGCAAGTGGGGTCAGGATGAGAAGAACCATAAACATCAGTATAATNCATCACCACCTTCATGCTGAAAACACCAAAAATCAACAACCAACATAACAATGAGTAGATGTTAAAACTTTAAACCTTGTCCAATAAGTTAACATTGTAAAGGCAAAACGCTTACCATAGGGGATCCCCCTAAGCCAAACTCTAGCCGACGAAGGATCTCCTCCTCTGGGACANACAAAGGCAAAGCTTTGGCAAACATTGACCTAGGCCTGGGTGGGACAGATTGGGCCAATGTCCCAGAGGAGGAGATCCTTCGTCGGCTAGAGTTTGGCTTAGGGGGATCCCCTATGGTAAGCGTTTTGCCTTTACAATGTTAACTTATTGGACAAGGTTTAAAGTTTTAACATCTACTCATTGTTATGTTGGTTGTTGATTTTTGGTGTTTTCAGCATGAAGGTGGTGATGATACACATGAGGTGGGCCCTAGTGGAGCGGCGGCTCCTGACGCTGGTGGTTCTGAGGGAGATGATCCTCCTGTCACGGATGCTTAGTGTTTTTTTTGTAGTGGTTTTTGCTGATTCAATTGATACAAGCATTTGTAACTGAAAAATGCTAAGAAAAACAGGCATTATTTGTACAACATTGCATAAATAAATATTTTTTGTTGATTTTAAGTTGTTTGTACATACGATACGACATTAGAATGTTTTCGGGTTTCTTTTTTAAGGATGACACATTGAAGGTGAACGATGTGTAAAAGGCAAACAAGGTACATGCGTAGTTTAAGGCCATTTCGGGCCCCCATGCGTAGTTTAAGGCCATTTCAGGCCCCGTTGTAAACAGGTGATTTTTTTTAAGGAAAGTGGATGTTTCGTAGTGGACCGACCATTTCTGATCGTGGCTAGTTTTATGTCATTGCAGACATGATAGTTTAACGTCTTTTCGGACAGGGAGTGTTGTACATTTTGTTTTTTGCTGTTTATTATGGTTTCTTTGTGTTTTTGGGTTTTATCGTAGTTTAATGTCATTTCGGACTAGTTATAGTTTAACGTCGTTGCGGACGAAGGGGTTAATTTTAGTTGTTTTTTAATTTTCCTAATTTTTATGTCAGGGGGTGTGTTGACTGGCATGATTTTGTATTCCCCATCTCCCTCGCTGATCACATTGAATGGCAATTCAGCCCAGGAGATCTCTGTTTGAATGTTTTCGATTTTAGTACTTTCGGGCGCCTTGATATCGGTCGTTGTTTCCATGTTAGTTTCATCGTGGGGCGGTGGGTGTACAGTGTTAGACGAAGGTTTTTCGGTTTCAGGCTCTTGTCCTGTGTTTGAATGTTTACTACCCACCAGTTGCCTTTTGTTTGAGTCCTTTTGACCAGGTTTGTCAAGTTCAACTTCGGAGCCTTGTTCGCTGTCCGTGTGAGATGAAATAATGGGAGTAGCTGCTTCCCTGTGTATGACGATTTCACCACCCTCATAGGGTAGGTGAATCTCCTGATGTATAGGAGAGGAAACGGCTCTCAGTTGGGCTAACCAGGGTCTTCCTAATATTAGGTTGAAACTTGGCATTTCATCAACAACGAGAAAATCAGCGGATGTGGGAAACTGGTCCCCCGCTACGAAGTCTAAGGTTATCGTGCCTTTGACCAGTACACGTGACCCGCTAAATGACTTTAAACATGTCGTTGTGGTGGGTTTGATCGAGTCGGTAAGTCCTAATTGTTCAATGATGGGATAGGGTACGACGTTGGTAGCTGCCCCGTCATCTACATGTACCCTATGTATTTTGAATTGGTTTACATGTATAGTTATGAACATAGGGACTGTTGTTGTCTCTCCTGTATTTTTGTCCACTTTGATGTTCTCATCATGGAAGTTCAAGGGCTTAGGACCGACCTCGTGAGAGGGGTACATCACCGCGTGAATGGCCGGTTCGCTTGGGGGCAAGTCCTCACTAACCGGGATCGATGTTAACATGCGTACTAGAGCTTCGCGATGAGTCCGAGACGTTAGTAGCAAGTCATACAAGGTTAGGGACGTGTTCTTTTGTTTCAAGGCTTGTGTGACTTGCATCAGGGCCGTTGCAAAATCTCTACTGTCAGGGATGTTTTTATCAGCAGTGATTGGGTCCATGGGACCCAACAGTTTTATTTCGCATTTTGGTGGTTTGTCGTGATTGTTAGGACCCGCCGTGTTATGCGGTTCTTGTGTTTTGGATGGTTCACCGTTGCTATCTATGTGTGGTGGATTGCTGAATGATGACATAGGCATGGAGTTCAGTGGAGTTGGTTTGGGTGCCTGGGGTTGCCCTGGGACCTTTACGACGTATGGAGCTGGTCGGGGTTGCGAGTGGGCAGTCGGATATGATTGGGCAGGAGTCTGGCCAGGTATCATAATGACATACGGGGTTGGTCTGGGTGGAGGTTGGACCTCGGTTGTTGCAACGACAGATGGTACTCGGACTACGAAGGGGGTAGGTCGAGCATGAGGGGTTGATGCATCCGCGGGATTGACTGGAGGGATGTGCACTACGTATGGTCTTTGACGCATCATAGTGTTGGGAGTGGGTACGGTGGGGGGCACTCGGACTACGTATGGCCGCTGCGGGGCATGGGATGGTTGATAGGCGGGTGTCGGTTCAACGGGAGGGATCTGAACTACGAATGGTTTGTCAGGCATTTCTTGTTTATTTTCGGGATAGACGGTGTTAATGCGGGGTGTGCTGGAGTCATCACCACAATAGATTGAAGTAATTACGTACGGTGCCTCTTCAGTGTTCAAGGGGTCTTTATACACCCCCATAGTCTGATTTTGCGGTTGGACGGGGTTAGCCCCGTCAAAAGTGATCTTGCCATCATCAATCATCCGCTGGATGTCCTACTTTAGGGTGAAGCAGTAATCCGTCCCATGCCCGTTGCACTGATGGTAGTCGCAGAAGCGATCCATCCTGAATCCTTTGGGCATGGGTGGCTCATCCGGTGTTGCTAGGCTTGGGTTCTGTACGAGTTGACAGAACCAGTCATGTCTTTGAATAGCAGCTGGGGACAATTTCTTGTGTTGCATCAATCCAGCCTTTAAGATTTAATCAAAGAGCTGGGATGGCTTCATCGGTAAAGGGGTGTACTGAAAGGGTTCTTTCCTCTCGAAGTTATGCATATGGTTCATCGGGTTCTGTGATGACGACTCTGGGGCTGCCGTAGGAGCGGGCTGATAGTAGTTAGTGGGGGGCGCGGGCGGTCTGTGTTGAGGTGTGGTGTTTCTTTGTTGTGCCCCCGCTATTGCTGCGATAGTTTTCTTGGCCTTCTCTTTGTCCTTTTTAGTGTGTTGGTTTCTGAAGGCCAAGTATGCGGGGTCGTGGCTGTTTTGAGCCGCCTCCTCTATGTTCTTGATTTGTTCAAATGCCTCGTTAAGGTCACGCGCCTTAAGGTAATACAGGTTGGACTTAAAAAATTCATTGATCGCCGCTTTCAGTATTGTAAGCAAATAGGTTGGAGAGATCAGTTCATGTAGCTCATTGAGAGCCGCACTCCATCTCTGAATAAACTTCTGCACCGGTTCAAGCGGTGCTTGCTTGATCTGCATGAGGCTATCCAGCGTGGCCTCGGGTTTCAAGTTGTACTTGAACTGAGTCACAAACTAGCGTAAAATATCATCCAACAAAAGGATAGAGTCCCTAGGCAAGGCTCAGTACCAGTCGAGTGCCCTTCCCTCGAGGGACATGGGGAATACTCGAAGGATGGCGTGGGGCCAAGCCTGAAGCAGCGCGCACTCTAATCTGAATGTTATGAGATGGGCGTTGGGATCCGTTTCCCCGTTGTATTTAGTTAGCATTGGTAGGGGGACACCTTTTGGCAGGGTCAGAGGAGGGACAGAGGAGCTGATAGGGTCGTCGTTGTACAAATCCACTATCTTCAGCTTTCCCTCAGCGGCCGTTTTGAGACGTTTCACTTCTTCAGTAAGCTCTTGCATTATTTTCTTGGCATCTGCCTAGTCTTGGGCGCTCGGTGATATAGCGGCTTGGGGTTGCAGTATACCGTACAAGTTTGATTATTTCGTATGAGGCTGAAGGGCTGAAAGCTGCGTGGGTGGTTGTGTTTGTGGGAAGGTTACAGCGGGCGGCGCTACGGGTGGCACGTGGTAGGGAAAGTACTGTGGCTGTTGTTGCTGCAGCTGGGGTTGTGCTTGGGGAGCATTGATTGGTGGAACCGCATGGGGTGGTGTATGGGGATGGGGAACTTGGTGCGA
This sequence comes from Gnetum montanum, assembly GCA_015680685.1. Lineage (NCBI taxonomy): Eukaryota > Viridiplantae > Streptophyta > Gnetopsida > Gnetales > Gnetaceae > Gnetum > Gnetum montanum. The sequence continues at coordinate 1,182,467 of MNCI01011532.1, read as the reverse complement.
CAGCGCTCCCCTTGCTAGCCATTGCCCCGCCACGTTGTGGGCGGGGACTCCCTATTGGGTCACAGCTGTTTGGGGAGCTGTGTGTGCTTGGAGGTGTGGTCTGAAGTGGGCAGATGTGGATGCCAGAATCATGTGTGGCATCCCTATCACCCTTGGTGGGAGTGTTGCTCCCATGTTATCGATAGGTGGCTGCACTTGTGAGGATGGGCCTGTCGCGGCCGTAGGGATGAGTGTGAGTGGGAAGGTGTTGGGTTGGGGGTCGCTTGGGAGAGGGACATGGACTAATGTTGCTGTTTCTGGCGGCGGCTGCTGGGCCTGGAGGAATCTAAGGTGTGGCAAGGGCATAAGTTCCCCTGTGCCGGGATGGAAAAAAGGGTTGACCTGTGCTTGAGGACTTAAGGTATGGAACGACTCCCCTTGCTCGGATTGAGCGGCGAACTCATCCTCATCCTCTGGTTGGGGCTCCAGTGCAGGCTGGTCCAATGAATTGTTTCTTTGAAGGAGGAGTTGTGTGATGAGTTCCGAATACTATTCAGGAACTAGAATTACGTCGTATGGGGAAGGGATGAACTCTTGTCCCCCCCTATAATACAACTCAAACTGCCTTTTCACCTCTAGTTCAGCTTGATTAACAGCCAGGTCAGCTTGTATCTTGATACAGATAAAGTTGTACTGGTCCTGGGTAATGATGTTAGAGGCTGGGTTCCTTCCTTGTAGCCTTAGGGATCGGTGAGGACCCGCTGTGGGCTGCATTCCTGGGTGTCGCGTAACAACCTGTTGGACAGCTATGGTTTCCATGGCGGTGGTCTGATCGGGGACAGCGGTGTTGTTAGCAGGGTTCATGATGCTATATCATGGATAGGAGTAAGTTTGGAAAGGTGGAGTTGTTCTGTAATGTAGTGTGTAGTGTATACGCTTCGAAGGACAGCGTACGGTGTCAGCATATACAACGTGTCAGCGTATTCACGTGTACACTGAGGAGCGTACGCGTAAGGGGTTGCGGAAGCGTAAACAGGGAAGCGTAAACAGGGAAGCGTAAATAGGGAAAGCATAAACAGGCAGCGTAAAATAGGGAAAGCGTAAACAGAGAAAGCGTAAACAGGGAAGTGTAAAACAGTACGAAGCGTAAACGGTTCAGAGCGTAGTCCAAAGCGTACAGTTTGAAGCGTGAAAACAGAGCGTACAAGATAGGCTTGTAAAAGAAGTTAGTGTAATCAGTAGAGCGCGAAACAGATGAGCGTGCACAAAGCGATGGTGTTTGGGAGCGTGAATGTTGTGCAGCGTAGACGCTGGGCAGCGTAGACGTTGGGCAGTTACGGGGTAGGTTTTAGAATCGGACAGCATAAACGCTGGGAAGGTTAGGGCGGCGTACAGCTAACGGTGTAGACGCTTAACAGCGTATACGCTAGGAGTTGCGGGTAAGTTTTAAGGAGGCCCTCCTTCTAGCGCCAATTTCTGTACCGCACGAAATCGTCGATCTTCGGCTGGAAGGAAAAATAGAGGCCGAGGGATCGCGGGATGGACACAGAAGACCCTGCCTATGCCTGAGGGCATGCTGGAATGTAGCGGAGGCAGAGTACCTTGGGTGGTCCGCACGCGGATCAGACAAGGATTTCCCCGCGCGTACGCAAATGCTAATACGCTGGGTTATGCGTAAACGGCGTGCAGGCGTAAACGAAGTAAAATAGCGTAAGGCGTAGACGGATGCAAACAGAGCGTAAACGTGAACAAGCGTAAGCGAGGCGTGCCCAAATTGACGTAAAACTGTAAAAGAACTTGCAGCAAATGAAACGATGGAATTACAGAGTAAGAGTACAGTGCACCGGTCTAACACAGTTGTGGGAACACAAGGCAGACGAAAAGCCCCAGTGTACACAGAGGTGACTCGGATGGTTTGCAGGGCGGGCGGAGCGTAGGAGACTGTCTGCAGCATATAGGGCATAAGGAAGTTTCAGCTCTTGTGCACAACGTAAATGTTCTCTGGTGTACTCCGAGATTTTGCCCACCGTTCGGTTGAAGTGGAAAAATGGGGGTTTTATACAGGTTGTTACGCTAGACTCGGGATGGGAGACACGTGGCGCGTTGACCGGGTGTATACACTTTACAAATATACAAAATGTTACAACTGCTGGGCGTATACGCCGCATCAGGCCGGCATATACGCTGGGGCGTATACGCTGAAAATGTTGGGCGTGAGCTGGGTGGAGATGTTGAGTGCTAGGCGTATACGCTGTAATGCTGGGCGCACACGCCGGGCGTATACACCGAAGGGTGCCACTTACTTCAATCCTTGCTCTTCAGTGTTATCTTCATGTTTTCATTGGAGATCCTGTCGTCGAGCGTGTGCGTCTGCAGTGCCTGGGCGTATACGCTGTAGTGCCGGGCATATACGTTGGACGTGTACGCTGTGAGTGCTAGGCGTATACGCTGGACATGTACACTGTGAGTGCTAGGCGTATACGCTGTCGATGTGAACTTGGCGTATACGCTGAAAATGCTGGGCGTATACGCTATCGAATGTCGGGCGTACACGCTGTGTGTGTACATGCTGGTCCCATGTACTTAGGAAAACTAACTGTTGCGATCATGCAGCCGGCGTCGTTTGTGAGTTCTAGGTTCTTGTTTGGGATCGGACAAGTACTAAGCTTCAAAATTTGTGGTTTTTCAGATAATCCCAATTAGGTGCATTTAATATAGGGGATTTGGTTACTTGTTTTTTCAATTCTAGGAATGCTTCTTGATAGTCATTAGTCCAAAAAAATGAAACATATTTTTCTAGGAGCATGTATAATGGTCTATAAATTTTTGAAAATTCATTGATAAACTTTCTAGAATACCTAACATGTCCTAGAAAAGATCAAAGATTCTTTAAATTAGTTGGAGCTGGAAGTGTAGATATGACTTTTATTTTCTCATCATCCATCCTTATCCCATCTTTAGAAATAACATGACCTAATACTATGCCACTCGTAACCATCAAGTCACTATTTTCCCAACTTAATTTTAAATTTTTATCAATACATATATCTAAGACATGTTCAAGATCTTGTAAAGTTTCATCATACATCTTCCCAGAGACTAAAAAATTATCCATAAAATCTTCAACATAATCTTCAAACATATCAAAAAATATTGAGATCATGGCTATTTGAAAAGTAGTTGGTGCATTACAAAGGCCAAAAGGCATACATTTATAAACAAAAGTTCCATAAGAACATGTAAAGGTTGTTTTATGTTGGTCTTCAAGGGCAATGGCTACTTGATTGTAACCACTAAACCCATCCAAAAAGCAATAATATTCATGTCCTTCTAATTTTTCTAGAATTTGACCTATGTATGGTAATAGAAAATGGTATTTCTTTGTATTTTGGTTTAACCTTCTATAATCTACATAGACTCTTGATTTACCACCCTTTTTTGGTACTATAGTAATGGGACTTACCCATTCACTATCAGCTATTGAATAAATTATTCCTTCTTTCCAAAGTTTTGAAATTCCATCCTTAACCATTTGTTTTAAGGCTAGATTAACTCATCTTGGGGGAATTCTTACTGGTTTTGGTAGATGTTGGATGAGATTCCTTGGTGAAGGTCCTCATAACTCCATGTAAATGCCATAGATTTTCTATGTAGAACTTCTACTAATTTTCTTTCTTGCTCATTAGTAAATTGGGAATTTATTATTAATAGTTTATTGTGATCTAGGAAAACAAACTTAAGTGTACTAGGTATTTCTCTAAGATCCAAGGAATCTTTATTTGTTGATTGAATTATTTTTCCAATATTCCCTAAATCCAAATTCAAAATCTGGTCAAGGATATCTCTTGTTCTTTAGTTGAGGGATCTGAAAGACCTTCCTCAAAATTATTCAACACTAAGGTTTCCCTATCTTGTGCCATTGTTAAAGTGGGTAATGTGTAAAGCATTCTTACTTTCCTCAAGTCTACATTTAAATGATCTTCTTTTACCTTATCATATGTATTTAGTGTAAAAGTAAGATTGGCAAAGGAAAGTTGAAGTTATCCAGATCTACAATTAATTATTGCATCAATTGTTTCTAACCAAGGTCTACCTAATATAATAGAAAAACAATAAAGATCTTTTGATTCCAAAACAACAAATTCAATTGGGTATTTTCCTTTTTCTACCTCAATTATCAAGTCCTCTACTATTCATATGGGTTTTACATTTGAACCATTAGCCAATGATATTGCCATGTTTAATCATTTGATATCTTGTATATAAAGTGACCTAGCCATTTTAAGAGGAATGATATTAATTCTAGCTCCTAAATCCAATAGGACATTTTTAATTACTTGGTCATTTATTTTGACTAGGATGGTAGGGTCTCCAAGATCTTGGTATTTTGGAATCTCATGATTTTGTATAAGTTGAGAAAGATTGTTAACCAAATAAACCTATTTATGAATTTTTTTCCTAGTGCATAATTCCCTTAACTATTTGGTGTAAAGATGTGTGTCTTGAACTGCTTGCTCTAAAGGGATATGCAAATACAATTCACTAAACGTTTTTTCAAGATGGGTTTTAGTAGTAAAATCCTCTTGTAATCATTTAGGGAAAGGAGGTAAAACTGGCTGCCTAGAGAGTAACGGTTGTTCTTTTTCCCTAGTTGGTTGATCTTCCTCATTTACTATTTTTGGTTGAATTTCTTCTTGTGTCCCTACCTCCTAAAATCTCACCTTCTTTTTAGGTTCAATTTTTTTCCACTCCTTGTAGTGATGGAGTGTAATTTCTCTTTACCTTTTCCTTGAGATGTAGGATTTGGTTTAGGTTGAAATAGTAATTCATTTTTCATTAAGTCTTAAAATATCCTTCTAGTCTCACTCATGAATTGTATACTTTCTTCTATGAAGGAAGTAAGGCTTTGGGTGATTTTAACCAAGTGTTCATTAGTTAGATTCTTAAATGGCCTAAAGTTATTTTGTGGATATTTTTGTTGGTAAAATGGTCATTGAGGTAAGTTCATTGTTGGTTAGCTCTTAAATTGTTGAAAAGCCTTTACTGACTCTTGCATTTCTTCTTGACAATAGAACAAGGCTAGGTAGGTTGTTTGGTCATGTTTGGGACTACCACAAATGTTGCACATTTCTCCTTGAATTCCATGACCTTGTTTTTTAATTAATCATGTCAACTCATCCATTTTTTATTTAATTGTTTTATGTATTAATTCATTCCTTGCATAACATTTGGTTTTGGCCAACATTTACTTTGATCTACTAATGAATCTATGATTCTTCAACCATCTTCTAGGGTCATATTTAAAATATTTCCTCCACATGAAAAGTTAACATTTTGCCTACAATAAGGTAATAAGCCTTCTACAAAGATTTGAATTAATTAATGAGTTGGGAATCCATGGTTTGGATTTTTTAAGCATAATCCTTCAAATCTATCAAAGGTACTCTCATAGTCTTCATCCGCATGTAGCATAAAACTCATTAATTATTTCATTAATGAATATAGGCTATTATTAGAAAGAAATCTTTGTAGAAAAGAATTCTTAAATTCATCTCATAAACTAATTTTTTTTCTAAGGATTTGTAGCCAAAAATCAACTTTGTACTATAAGGTTAATTTAAAGGCAATCATCTTAGTCCTATCCCCACTCTAAGGTGCTAACATGAATAATGTTGTTTCAAATTCTCTTATGTGAGTAATTAGATCCTCATCATTTGTTCCTTTAAAGATAGATAATAAATAAATATTTTTAGCCTCTAAATCTCTTCCTTGTTGAAAAACTAATGGTTCCTAAGGTAAAATGGATATTCTTTGATTCAATAACTCCCCAAGGGTTTGTCCTAGGTAGGGCTGACTAGTTGGAACATTAGAACTCAAACTACCAACAGATCGAGGAATTGAACCTAAGGAAAATGGGGAAGGTGTATGATGTGAAGATGATCCCATCATGTAAGTAGAGGTTACTATTAGAGTTACTATAGGATTTGGTATAGAAATAAAGACTAGTGGTGGAGTTTGTAAATTCAAAGTACTCATTGGTTGGGTAATACCTTAAATTGTGATCACATAAGTTGATATTGGAGTAGTACTTAGATTTTGAGACCTTGCCCCCATAGTTGAACTTATGGTTGTAGTTGGAATATCAAATAAAGGATTAAAAAATATGGAAAAATTATGTTGTGTTTTTTCCTTGGGATTTTGTGTTGTCAAAGGGAAAACAATTTAGATCTTGATTGTATTGGTTCCTCTTGGTTCTATTTTTGAGTAACTTGTTGATGAGTGGTGAGGTACCCCTACACTCAACCATACAAATACGAGCGTGCACGCACGATCCAGTTGAACTCCGCAGACTAAATGCCTTAACACCACAAGAAACACTTGGGGTTAATCGTTCGTTGTCTTCCCAGGCTTGCTTGTAAGTGTCACAGTGTATGGTTAAGCAAGTCTGAGGTATGTGATTTTTTTGGTATTTTTCGGTTTATCTTCTATGCTATCAGAGGAAAGGGTTGAGAAAATTAAGCTAACTCTAACTAAGATCCTAAGTCTAAATTAACTAGCGTCAGCATCCGTTCCCACTTACCGGACACACCCTGAACTATGCAACTGTGGCTTACCAAACGCTAATCGTTACTGGGATCACCACACGTAACGCAAGTGCTCGAAGTGGTCGTACTGAGGCACCTATTTAGCTTAAGTGTGATAAGCAGCCGATTCCTTAGCTAGCCGTACACACCCGTGGGTGCTCGTAACTAAGTCGTACTTATCACACGTTCTAGCCTAGCAATGAGTAGCCGATTCCTTCACTAGTCGTACACATTGGACTACCACTGGGATTACCAAGCGCAGAATCCTGGAATACGCTACTGGGTTACCAAGCAGCCAATGCTCGTAATCAAGTCGTACTCATGCGTTGTGACAAGTAGCCGATTCCTTGACTAGCCGTACACGTCCGTAGACGCTCGTAATCAAGTCGTACTTGTGCATACTAGGAAAGCAGTAAATAAACAACAATAAAACCATGTGCTGCAAGGTTTATCCAATCAAGTTCGTCTTTATTGCCGTACACAACTTGGGTTCAGGTTACAAGCTGCTCGAATAAAGAGCCGTTCACTTTAGGACTTCTACTGCGGGCACATGTGAAAAATTATAACTCTAGAGTGATCAATCTTCCAGAGCTTCGCTACTTCTAGCCAGGATTTGAAAATAAGTGGAGTGTCGCCTCTTATTTATAGATATGGTGGCGGACTGTGATATCGCGTACGCGATATCACAGGGAAAGAGGCGATATCACGGCACATGCAGGTCACGTCTCATCATACCCCCATGACTGAATGAAAACTCGTCCTCGAGTTCCTTACAATGATATCAGGTAGGTATGGGATTATTAGGGGAAATGGAACTAATGGGGTGACATGTGAACAGTCTTTATTACAAGACTTGATAAAACTGGTGTTCATGACAACAAGGGTGAACACCTTATTACAATGACATCAGGCCACATTTGGCAGCTGAGAGAAAAGAGGAGAGAGAATAGAAGAGAAGAAGAGAGAAGAGTCTTGTTGCTTCCAACTCCTAGATTGTGCCTTTCGTTGTCCATCCATAAGCGCATTATCAATTCTGCTCCTTGCATAGCGGCTTCAATGCTGCTCCACTCCAAGTATTTGCTCTAGATCCATTCCGTTGTTGTATGATGGCCATCTGCACCCACAACACAATCATATATTAGCAAGGGTAATTGAATCATTAAGTAAATCATACCTTGCTTCGGTTTAGGTTCCTTGGCTAAGTTGTGGTATGGCTAATATGGATCCAGGAAAATGTAGATGATGACTACCGAAGGTGTAGGGGTTAGGAAGAAAAATGAAAAAATCCGGGGCTTAGGATAAAAATCAAAAAATCAGGCCCCGTACCCCCATGACTAATCGCGAACCTCCGGTAGCATTAGAATGGAGAAGGAAAAGGAGAGAGAAAGATAGGTAAAAAGGGACAACTATGGCATCGATAAAAGGGATGTCATGATGGAAATGAACAAAAATGTTAACTAAGTACAAAATGTTAAGGAAAAGAAGTTAACTAAGGTTCCAAATAGGAATGACAGTGGGTCCTCCCCAAAGCAGGCTCATGCCCTTAATGCCCTGACAATCCCACATTCAAAGAGTCCGTAGGCTCTGGGAATGTCCTTTGGAACAAGAGTTAAAGTCTTAACCGGAAGAATTTACCAAAAAGAAAACAAAGCATCAACCAAAGTATATACAATGATACAACCGGCAATGAGGTGAACAATGGAAAGAAGGATGGGAAGAAAAGAAGTGGAATGGAATCCCAAGAACAAGGTGGTGTACAGTCCCTTGTGTGTTTGATGATTAATGTGACTTGGAAAATCTCATTCCAACTCTGGCTCAAACCAACCACTTCCAGTGACTTCGCATCAATGCATTTGGTCAAACCATCCACTTGGGTAACAAGGATGCATCTTCGAAAGTCACCACCAAT
>MNCI01011532.1:1143537-1170893 GCA_015680685.1 Gnetum montanum | reverse complement strand
TGATCCTACTGTCCTTTAAATGCCTTGTGGGAATCCTAACTGCCTCTCTAATATCGAGCATGCTTCGGGTTGCGAATAGGGGTTCGTCATAATCATCTCTTTCATGACGTCTGTGATGTCTACGTGGTGGTCCCCTATTCTCCCTATGTCCTTTCCCTTGTCCTAACTCCCCTTGACCTTCCTGTTGAGGCATTTCATCTCTTTTACCTTTACTCTCCGCGTTATGCTCATGGTGGCTACGCCCAGATGTGGAAGGAGAGTGTGAATGATGAGATGAAGGAGAAGAAGAAGGGGATCCATCACCATGGTGATGTTTCTTGCCTTCTCTTTGGCTGCTTTGGCCCCGATCGTTGTGACGATCAACGAGTCCGTCATTAGTGTGAGTAGTTGTTCCTGCCATAAACAGCTGGTGCTCACGGGGATCAGAGCCTGGAATATGTATCGTTGATCTAAGGCCCTGATGCCTAACCTCTTCACTAGAGTGAGGAGGAGGAACATCATTTTCTAAGAAACCCATCGTGAGGGGTTCCTCTTCTCCTATTTCACTAATGACGTGGGGAACCTTGCCCTTCAATAGTGAATGTTGGCTCTCCTGCCTTGCATCCCGAATACGTTGGGCATTTGTGGGATGATAATCCCTTGTGTCATAATCATCCAAAACGTATTCAGCAAGCAGCTCATGCATGCCATACTGTACCAAAGCACGGGAAAGCATGTTGGGAGCGGATCGATCTGGGGGTAACACGATGTTACCTTGCATGTCTCTCCACCGCAGTTGCTCATCTTGATGGAAAACAAAGGTAAAATCCGGCACATACTCATCGGGATGAGTATATGTGACTTTGGATTGTTGAGGACATGGTTGATTTCGGTTATGCGTATGATCCTGACTTTCTCCTGTATTGTCCTTAGGTGAGTTGATTGCATGAGAAGAAGCCATTTCTAATGGTGTGCTAATTTTCACCGTTATTTATGTTCTGAATTAACTGATTAACCCTAAGGTTCGTTTTAGGCTCACAACGATGTGAGTGATATCCCTTATGTTCAATTGGCGTAAAAACACTTAGTCCCCGGCAACGGCGCCAATGATGAGTGGCGAGGTACCCCTACACTCAACCATACGAATACGAGCGTGCACGCGCGATCCGGTCGAACTCCGCAGACTAAATGCCTTAACACCACAAGAAACACTTGGGGTTAATCGTTCGTTGTCTTCCCAGGCTTGCTTGTAAGTGTCACGGTGTATGGTTAAGCAAGTCTGAGGTATGTGATTTTTTTGGTATTTTTCGGTTTATCTTCTATGCTATCAGAGGAAAGGGTTGAGAAACTAAGCTAACTCTAACTAATGTCCTAAGTCTAAATTAACTAGCGTCAGCATCCGTTCCCACTTACCGGACACACCCTGAACTATGCAACTGTGGCTTACCAAACGCTAATCGTTACTGGGATCACCACACGTAACGCAAGTGCTCGAAGTGGTCGTACTGAGGCACCTATTTAGCTTAAGTGTGATAAGCAGCCGATTCCTTAGCTAGCCGTACACACCCGTGGGTGCTCGTAACTAAGTCGTACTTATCACACGTTCTAGCCTAGCAATGAGTAGCCGATTCCTTGACTAGCCGTACACATTGGACTACCACTGGGATTACCAAGCGCAGAATCCTGGAATACGCTACTGGGTTACCAAGCAGCCAATGCTCGTAATCAAGTCGTACTCATGCGTTGCGACAAGCAGCCGATTCCTTGACTAGCCGTACACGTCCGTAGACGCTCGTAATCAAGTCGTACTTGTGCGCACTAGGAAAGCAGTAAATAAACAACAATAAAACCATGTACTGCAAGGTTTATCCAATCAAGTTCGTCTTTATTGCCGTACACAACTTGGGTTCAAGTTACAAGCTGCTTGAATAAAGAGTCATTCACTCTAGGACTCCTATTGCGGGCACATGGGAAAAATTCTAACTCTGGAGTGATCAATCTTCCAGAGCTTCGCTACTTCTAGCCAGGATTTGGAAATAAGGGGAGTGCCGCCTCTTATTTATAGATATGGTGGCGGACCGCGATATCGCGTACGCGATATTGCAGGGAAAGACATGATATCGCGGCACATGCAGGTCATGTCTCATCACTTGTGTATGTTTAAAAAGGCTAAGTGCTCCTAGAAGGTTGAATTCATGTTGGTTTCTTTGGTTGCATTATTGGTTTCATTTAATAAAAACATTCTTCATTGGCACATTCATGGGCTACCATTCCTAAGAATTTACAAACTAATTTAATAACTCCTACTATTGTGGCTCTAATTGTTACTTTTTTAATAGTTTTAACTAGTTGTACAATAAGAGGAGTTGATTCATAATATTTTTCCTTATTTTTAAATTTTTTAATGCAAAAAAAAACAAGTAAAAGAAATCATTCCTCAAATTACTTAAATAAAAGAAACATAAAATAAAATAAAATGTACCTAAAATATAAAATTACAAAATGAAATTAAAACATATAGATCTCTTGATGATGATTAACTCTATCGACCTCCTTAGTAATGGTGCGAAATTAACAAGCCAAGAAAAATTCAGTGCTGGGTACCTTTAATCGTTATCTTCGTTTCTTTCATTCTAGAAATTTTCACCTTATTTATGATGGACCTGCGAGTCATATTCTATGGAGGAATGGTTTAAAGTCACAAGATCATCAAGACATAAAACCAACGATTAGATCTAAATTCAATTGAGAACACCACACTTATGGTTGTCACCCATACGTAAAATCAATAATATTCACCTTAACTTCTAACATTAAGTTCAAAGATGAATATAATCAATTAAACCAAATTGAATTTAAATAAATTTATGAGAAATAAGAAAGATTACAAAAGAAACATCACATAATTTATGACTCTGCTTTGTTGTCTCCACAATGCAACAACTTCACAATCTTAAAACATTGACTGTAATGTCCACCGATCACATGGTAAAGAAGCACATAAGTAATGGCTGAAGAAATGTGCAACTATAAAAATGGCTAGGAACCACATCTTATTACCCATGTAACGTCCAATTGTAGCACCAGCATACAAGTTGCAACTCTGTTACCACTATAAATCCTCAATGTGCATTCCTATTACTACTACAAAAACAAAACTAGAAAACATAACACCAATATAGATCAAGGAATTGGATTCTTCAACTGCTAGTACATGGCTGCCTAACAACAAAGCTTGCACCTCTACTTCGAGTCTTTAGTACATAAAAACTAATAATAAACTAATACTCATCACTATAATAAACTAAAATAATATAAACTAAAACAAATTAAAATAACTAAAATAAACATTAATTAAATACTAATTAAATAATTAACAATATGTAATTAAAATTTAAAAACTACCAATTTTTGGATTTAACAAGTAGACCTTCAAGCATGGATAACATGTCTTTCTAGTCCCATAACCAGTGCTTGTAGCCCGTATATTTTTCTAAGGGGTGTGCTTTGAATTTCCATCATGTCTTTTTTTTTTGTTTTTTGTTTATGTTTTTTTTCTCTTTCTCTTTTTGTCTTCTTTTTGGATGGGAACCACACCATGTAAATACTTTATTCAACTTCCCATTATTGGTCTACATGGAATGGTAAAAAGTCCAAGAAAACACTCGTGCACCCAAGTATAAGAGTACAAAGAGTATTGAGTCCCCTTAAAGTCACATCCTATGCAAACCTTTGAATCCATTCCAATTCTAGACACTTCTAAAGATACAAATTTATTAAAAGTTTATTTAGTGAAAGGGATGTCAAACTTTTAAAACAAGAAAAACCATAGATTTTGTGAATGGGTGGATGTCTTGGACTCACTACTTGTTCCATGAAAAAGAAACCATGTCTTAGCCATCGATACAAAAATTCAAAAATAGAAACTAGACATTTGCAAACAAAACATTAAGCATAAACCACCATTAGTAACAACTATAGGACCATTGTGTCCTATTGGCACAAAGCACATTTAACAAAAATTAGAAAGTCACATTAAAATAAAGTAAAATATATAAGAAAGTGTAAAATACTTAAGAAAGATTTAAATCTACTAATGATGGTGTCAAGCAAAAATGGTGTAAAGTAGGTGTAAAAGGTGTAAAATAAATAATTTGCAAAGATATAAATGCATAAAACAAAAAAAATAGAAAAATTGAGGAGCCATGTATATGATTAGCATGGATGGTCATCTCCTACATGACTAAGTTAGAAGGAGGAGATTCAAAAAATTGAGTGTGGTTGCCCATCTATTGAGGTATTTGTTGCACTGGCTTATTTGGGCTTGTGGAAAGGCTTTATCTATTGGATGTTGACCAACTACTTTTTTTTTGGGCTTTCATATTTGTATATAATAATGGCCCTAGAACGAAAGGCTTCATCAATTATATAAGGCCCCTCTCAAAATGTTTGGAATTTGGTTTTCTGAGATACATGTGTGGGACTCTAGTAGACAACCTTATCTCCTAGTTGAAATTTTACTTTTTGTATTCTAAGATCATGACGTTATTTGTTGAATGCCTTATGCACTTCATTCCAAGATAGGGCTACCAATTGATTTTGTCTAGCACATTTAGGTTGATTAGTCTTTCTTTTTGTGCTAGACTTAGGTTAAGATCAAAGTCACAGGTTGTTAAGAGTGTATGGAGCTCAAATTGAATTGGGAGCATTGGGGGTTTTCCATACACTAACACATAGGGAGAATAGCCAATAGGAAATTTCCATGTTGAATAATGAACCTAAACGGCATAATTGATTTTTATGCTCCAATCTCTCCTATATTTGCTAATGGTTCTTATTAGAATCTTTGAGATCTCCCTATTAGTCACCTCTACTTTGCTATTGGATTAGGGGTGATAAGATGTTGTTAATTTATGTTCAACCACTAAGTGTTGCTTGATTTTTCTAAAGTAGCACCTATAAAATGGGTTCTATTATTAGAATTTAGTGCACATGGCATCCCAAACCTATAATCTAGCAACAATGGATGATGTACAGTCAGTAACAACTACTGCTTTTGCTCATTTGGTATAATAGTCAATGACGATAATTATATATTTCCTACCTTTGGAGATGGGTGTGATGGAACCCATGAAACCTATGTCCTATATGTCAAATGGTTCTAGTGGTTGAATCAACTATTGAGGATCCTCTATTTGTGCGATTATCCCACCATCTTGTTAATAATGCTCATAGGATCAAACAACTTGGTGGACATCCTTGAAGATTGTGGACCAATAGTATCCTGCCATCAAGATTTTTATGATCATGCATAGTGACCTCCACAAGGGCCTTTGTGAGCATCCTAGAGAATACACAATTGATCTACATTAGGTACACACCAATGAACTAGGTCATCAACACATACCTTGTAAAGATGTCCATTGATTTCCATGAAGTGCTTAGCCTAATGAAGAAACTATTATTTCTTCCTATGATCTATATCTTGTGGAATCTCCTAAGTGAGAACATAAGTGATGATGCCATCATACCATTTTGGTTCTATAGACATTTGTTTATTTATTGCATCAATAAAGAGGAGTTCATCAGAAAATTGGTCAAAGAGTAGGTTCTTCTCCTCTTTGTTATCCCATCACAACCAAGACAAGTGATTGATGATCACATTCTTAGTTCACTTTAAATTTATCATTATAAGATCAAATTCCTCTAAGATCACTAGCCACCATATGACATGGGGGCTCATCGTTGGCTTGTTCATGAGGAAGAGAATGTCACTATGATCAGTGTGCACAAACACTTTATATTCAAGCACATAGTGCCTAAACACAATGCTTTTCTATGGTGTTGTAATTCAGTTGCACACCCACAATGCTTTGACTTACATAGTATATGTAATATGGATATTTCTTATCATCCAACTGCATAAGCATGGCTCCCATAGCATACTTAGATGCATCTATCATGATATGGAATGATCTAAACCAATCAGGTACTTATAGAATTGGAGTCTTTAAGAGCTTCTACTTAAGGCTTTGAAATGTATTTTCACATTTCCTGGTCCAAATAAAAGAATCTCCTTCACTAGTTTCTAGGACAACTTCAAACAATGCAGCATTTCTATTGTGAACATTAGTCCTCTCCTCCTCATTAGAATGAAATTTGTTCATTAGTAGGATATGTGGAAACTATGGGTTGGATGGCACTATCGATAACTTTATACAAGTTCACCTCCTCACATGTTTCCCAAATGTCGGTCTCTACAATTTATTACAAATGACTCACTGATGGCCTATAGTCTTAGTGTGGAAGTGGTGGAACTTGTTGTTGTTATTGTTCTTGCTACTGTTGTTGCTCTTACTATTTTCCATTGGGTCCTACATGTTGTTGTTACACAGTAATTTGAGTGGTTTCCCAACATCTATTTATTTCTCCACCTAGTCCTTCTTTGGTGGTAATGACTTAAGCATTTCAACATAGGAAGTGTTTTGAGCCTTCCTAGGGATGTAATTGGTGTACCCTAGGATTGCAGTGCATTTCAAGTTCCCTACTGTCTTTTCTTCAAACCACTATTGGATCTCAAGGAAATAGAGGTGTATGAGGTTTGCATTAAATTTTCCCATTAAAATCAAACTTCCTCTAGTTGCATATGTGGATATCCTATTCAATCTTTTTGTAGGAAATAAGTGATATGTGTTGATTTTGAAGTAAATCCTTTCCTCAAGAGTTAGCTCATTATAATCCTTGTCATCTTTTCCATGTGCTCTTTGAAACCACAATTTTCTTATATTTGTATCTAATCTAGTTGAAATATGTGCTACTTTTGCCCATTCATTGGACACATTAAGGGCTTCAATTATTTCCTTTATAGAATAGGATATTTAGGCTCCTTTGATGTTAACTATTGCATCTTCTCCTTTATTATGCAAGAATTGATATGTCTCGCCCAAATACCATTCGTCATTGTTTGTGAGTGTAGGTGATAACGATGATGCTTGGAGTTGCATCTTCATAATCTCTAAAGAAAATTCTAGGAATGGACCAAAGTTGAGTTCTACGATTGTTGTGGACATGATCATTTTCTCCTAGATTTCTTAGAGGCAATTTGGTGACATTGAGAAGTGTTGTCTTTATTCTAATGCATGTGGATCTACTTCCTCTAACTATGCCAAGTATCTTATAACAAGAGTTTCTTAATGGAGACTAAAGGATTGAGCCTCCTACTCCACTTCTTCTGCTTGTGGGGCCTATTCCCCCATTTAGCCACATCCATGGCCTCTTGGCCTTTTTCTTGTTGGCTATGAAGGTCCTCCTATTGCTTCTCTTTTCAAGACCATCTAAAATCACCATGGAAATTATTAGAATGTTTACTCTAGTTCTTAATAACTATTTCTTACCCGTACCCCTTACAAGATCAAGTTCTTAGCTTGTTATGATTGCAGAGTTAGAAAAATCCTCAAAGAGGAACTCCTTAGATGTTAGTTCTTTATAGCCCTTCAAAGTTATCTAATTTTCTCTTATTTATGGCTTATGATAGTTGGTATGGATCATTAAGGGGATTATTTTAAGTGTTTATGGCTTGAGTGTGATTGATTTCTATTAAAAAGTTTCATTTTCCCTTCCATACTTACCCTTATAATGCCTTCTAGGTGTTAGAGAATTCTAACTCCAATGTTAACGATATCATGCTAAGCACTTCTCCACAACTAAGTTGAGATCTCCATGATTAACAAGGCTCAAGGATCTCATAAGTCAGAGCTACAAGGGTGGAGTTATAAGCATTTGAAGTTTGGAGATCAAAGTTCTTTGTTTAGAAGAAAAAATGGCAAAATTTCTCTTAGCTTCAAAAGTTGAAAATGAAAATTTTGCTAAGTCCCTAATACTATATATACTTTTTAAATGTGCAATATCGTAGATCCGATATCCAAGGTGAAAACTTTAAATTTTTCATTAATTTTTCCTAAAAAAGAATTAGTTAGTTGGAATGTCTAGAAGATATGAAACATATCTAAAGGATCTTGGGCTATGAATGACAAATTTGGCATAGAAAGTGCATTAAGAAGCAATCTTGGGCTATGAAATTTTATTAAGTTGTTTGGATGGATAAGAAATGGGTGATGATGTTTTAGTGTTCAATTGGAGTTCAAGATGATTAAGGAAGGTTTTTTATTGACTTATTTAGTATTCTAGAAGGCACAAGATGATGTGGAATTGCTCACCAGGTACAAGATACAATAGTTATACAAGTGGATCCTCTCCAAAGCAAGCTCTAGCCCTTAGTGCCCTTGTATAACCATGCCTCAAAGTGTTCTTAGGTACTCAAATATTTGAATGTAATGCATACTTGTTTAGCAAAAAACATATGTTAGTAGCACCAAATTGGAAAAATCATGCTATCTTACACAAAATCACAAGTTATGATTAGATATCGAGTGAGATGAAATGAACTTAGAAGGGATTGTAGACATTAGGACATGAGGTGTCTTGCCATAGGCGTAATGAATTCTTGTGTTTTACTAATGGTTAGGGTAATAATTAGCCTTTCTGTCCAAGATTCAAACCAAGTCTAGACCATAGCCCAGTGACATCATATTAGTTCACCTCTCAAATTCATCATCATAAGACTATCACCATTGCAAGCAGTATTATCACTTGGTGTGTTGTCTAATGGAGGATTTTATTCAATGCACTTTGTTTTTTATTTTTTAGACTTTTGAGAGGCCACCAACCTTTAGGCATGGGTAACATGTCTTTACAATGGGCCCCTAGAAATGTATTCTTGTGCATTTATTTTATTTTTAATAGTGTCAACCTTACTAGAGGACTACCTTCAGGCATGGGTAACATGTCTTTCTAGTAACATGGTAAGGCAACACTTATTGTACTTTTACTTCTAGTTCTCATTAGATCAACAAGGACATAATATAGCTTTTACTATAAGATAAAAATCATAGTAACAATCTAAGAAGATTCAAAAATCCCCTTGATGTCACACCCTTTACATTCCCACTTGGTTCTTCACTTTTGAATTTAGGCATAATGATCACAAGTTTATTCTTATTTTGATGATGGAAATAATATCATTATGGCCATGGTAAGAACCTCTTATTAATAAAATTGATGGATGGATGTTGTGGTTTCATTGTTCAAATAATCAGTCCCTTATGACTTGATAACATAGAGAAATGTTCATCTTATTGGACTACATCTTACCTTATTCTTGGTGTATTTTATTAACAATCAAAAATATGTACAAAGAAAATGAAAATAGAGTATGAAAAAGATAGTAAGAATGGAAAAAAATGAAAAATCATCAAAGAATAGAAAAATGTTAAAGAATTAAAAAATTGAAAAGTATAAAAGAAAGGAAAAATGTACTAAGAAATTTGAAAAGGTATATCAAGAAACTAGAAATTAAAAATAATTGTAAGACAAAAAATTAAAAAAAAAACACTTGTTAATTCTTGAATCAAGATAAGGCATCTCCCCCACAACTAAACTCATGAGCAAGTGTTCAATAAATGAGCCCTAGTTCCCCTAGATCATACACTTGACATTTCGTACTTATCATCCTTAGTGATTTAGTTTTTCTATTACCATCCCATATTATAATGATGGTAATTGAATTTTTATCATTTAAGTCCTTAGTTCCTCTTTTTGTTAGTGTATGATTATAGCTTAGTATTTTCATTTGTAAGTTTTCGGTTGTGGTCATTTTCTTAAGAGAGGATTTAATAAGTGGTTCAGATTATTCCATGCATGTAATAGATAATTTAACATTCTCAATTATTGGCCACTGGGTGTCTTTTGCTTTAGTGGCCCTTACTCTCTCTTATGCATACACTTTTTTTTCACATTTGTTGTGGATTGGTCTAATGACTGTATTGACATTCTAGAAGTTCGGTCCACAACTACACCCTTCTTTATTAGTAGTAACGCATGCAATATTTTATGAATGTATGGCTCTATGTTTTCCTTCCTTAGAGATGTCAATAGACAAGTCTCTCATGTTTAACTTTGCATCCACAATGCTAAGCCATGTCCTCCTCACTATGATTGGAAATTTCTTGTCATTATTTTTCATGTCAATAATCAAAAAATTTGCTCGATATGACCACCCATTGACAATTGTCACCACATCTTCTATTTGTCTCAAAGGAATGGTGATAGATTGATTTGCAATCTCTAGCTAAGTGTTGTGCTTGTTTAATGTTAATAGGTTCCATGATTTCTATGTTTCTAGAGAAATCAAGTTAACTTTGAAACTTGAATCTAGTAGAGCCTCAAATGGTAGATTTCTAGCTACTTGTAGATAAATCAAAGGAAATCCTAAATTCATTATTTTCCTAGGAAGTGTTCCTACCTTAATCCAATTTGATTCTATCTTTGTTAGCATGACAATCTGCATGTTCATATTTGATGATAGTGAAAGCTTGTCATTTTTAGGAGGATCTAACATAGAAAAATCTTGTTTCAATGAGATTCCAACTCTACTAGCCTTTTTGGACTTTTCTTAAAGAAATAATGTTTCTTTGATTGGCCTTGAGTGTTGCCAGTTAAATCCTCTATTTGTATATTCACTACCCTTGTAGCTTCTATCTATTGCAATTGTGATGGTAATTTCCCTTAAATTGTGGATGGTGACACTGATGGAAAATAATGAGTTTTATTTGATGAATTAGCTATGGATGGATGCATATAACGGTTTTAAACTATCCTTGGTGGTATTGGTTTGTGGTACTCAGTGGGATAATATTATGATTCTAAACAATAGCATTATCGAGAGAGATTGGATGTTGCACATAGTATCCATATGGGTCTTGCTACCAATATGAATATTGTTGGCATGGTGGTGGCGTAACCCAAGATTAGGGTTGTTCTCACTACTTATGGTACTACTCCTATGGTTTTGGGTAGGATTCACTAGGATAGTATGTTGGTTGGAAGGTTTGCCTATAGTTACCTTAAGGATAAGGTAACTATTTGGGCATTTGTTTCTTAACAAATCTGGGATTAAGTGCATATGTTCCTATCTCTTGTAAGTGTGCCATTACTAGATAACATCCTTTGGGATGTTCGTATTGGCATATAATGAATCCTTCCTCATCTTTGGATCTTGTGTCTGAACACTCAACCACTTAAGCTACTTTGCCCTTTCATCCAAAATATTTCTTCTTCTTCTTGTCCTTACCCTTAGCAAAGGCTTGCTCTAATCTTTCTTCCACAATCTTCAATGTTGTTGTAGATTTTTCATCAACTAAGTCCCACATTTTCTCTACCTTTTTTGCAATATCAATTACAGATTTCTAAATTAGTAGAGCCTTCTTCTAAAATACTTAATCCAAGGTTTCTTCTTCTTAAGTATAACAAACTCTTACATCTCTTTTCTTGATAGACAAGTCTCTATTATGTTCTTTAGCTAATTCTATCTTTCTTAGCTCATCTTCCGCCTTTTCCACTTGATTAATCAATCTTTATATACAATGGGCAAACATCTCAGAAAATCATCCTTGGATATAAACCCTAAGGATCTCTTTGGTCTTATTCTGTAATCCATCTACAATGTGCCTTAGCTATTCCAATTGTAAGAATCTATGGCCTAGGGATCTGTGCCTTAGTGAATAATACCTAACCATTTTCACATTAAGGGATTTATGGATCCCTTGCTTTCATCCTTGGATTTGTTTCCGCAAGTTGGTCACTTGTGAATAAGTTTGATATTTATCATTGAAGAGCTCTAGCATGGTTCTCCATCTTCTGATTGATTTTAGTTCAAGTGATCTATACCAAGTCTTAGCATCTTTCACAAATGTCCATGGGAACAACTTCAATTTTTGGTAATCACTTTTAATATTTTGTAGCATGTAGGCATCATAAAATGTTTGAAGATGATGTTGAGGATCAACATTATAACCATCCTCAAATCTGGGCATGTTATTCATATCTAGTTGCTTGATATGGCTATCCTTGATGTGCCTGGTCAAAGTATAAATAGCTTTCCTAATGTTGATCATGCTTCACATAGCCAATAAGGGTTAATCATCATAATCAAGTTCATTGGCTCTATTATAGTAATACCCCCTTTGGTGCTCATGTTATTCTTGATCTTCCCTTCTATTCCTATGTCTTCTTCATTCATAATCTTCATCTTCCTCATCTAAATGCCCTGGGCAATAGTCATGGTAATCATGAGTCCTTCTCTCCTTCCTATCATGGTCTTGGTGCCTTAGCCTCCTCCTATCAGAGTCCATTGACGACCATGAGGATGAGGATGAGGCAATATCATAACTTTATTGTTCTTCTCTATAGGATCCATTCAAAACTCTTAGCCTTAAATCTTGCTTATACTTTGAGTCACTTGCCTCCTTCTTAGGTGTCTCTACAGGGGTGGAATGTAGTTAAACTTTGATAGGTTCCTCCAATCAAATGATAGGGATTTGCAAATGAACCTCATGATTTCAATGGAGTTGCTTAGTGATGAATGCATCACCATCAAGCTCTTCTAAGACAATAAGACAGTTGACTTTCTTTTCTTTATCATGCAAATCTTTAATCTCCATGGCAACATCTCTCTTAACTTCTTCCTCAATGGGTAGATAGGACTATCTCATGTGTTTTATCACATGATACCTATCAAGTGCTTTACTTAGATCCATGTCCCTTAGAGTTGTTTGAAGCATGATGAGTGTTGAGCACTTTAGAGGTAGAATAATGTTACCTTTTCATTCTCTCCATCTTAGTTTCCCATCTTGGTGAAAGATGAAAGTAAAATCAAGATCACAAGGATCGTGATGAGCATAAGAGATCCTTGCTTGCATTGACATGCTCCATTCTTCTTCATAACTAATTTCATCATTTCCCCTTTTTGTCTCCTTGGTAGGTTATGAGGTATCTTTACTTGAAGCCATGTTGTGGGTTAATACATGATGAGTAATGAGTTTACCCTACCCAAAACCATATGAATCACTAGCATTCACTAAGTGATTAGATCAAATTCCATAGACTTAGCTCTCCAAGTACACTAGATCTAAGAGATGAACCTTAACAATTGTGATCATTTTCTTCTCAATTCCACTTATGAGATGTAAGTGTATAGTTAAGTGCAACTGAGGCATCTAATTTTTATCATTTTATGCTTTATTGTTTAATCACCTAAGTGCTGAAAATAGAATAATAAATGTTTAATTAATTTATTTAATCTAATAACTAGCTAACACTCAACTGATCCTAACATAAGCATCCGTTTCCACATTGTGTACATATCCTAAACACATTGCAATACTACTAGGTTACCAATCATTAGGTGCTACTAGGATTACCAAGCATTAACGTATGCTCAAAGTGATCATACTAATATTTGTTATGTATTATTTAATCAATTTTAATTACTTAATTAGAATTCATTAAAGTAAAGTGCATGGATAATAAATGCATAAGAAAACATTAATCTATTCCAAGTGTTATAAGGTTTAATCAGAAAAGCTTTTCTTTATTATCATTCACACTATGGTGCTTGGGTACATTAGTGTTCAAATAAAGATCCATATACTTCTTTGACTCCTACTATGAGCACTTAGAAAATAGTCTAATTTTGGGAAGGAAAAACTACAAGAGCTTTTCTACAACTAATGGATAGATGTCATAAATGTCACAGGTAAACACACATTTATAGGCAATGATAGAATGCCATGTCGATGAGTACTTGTCAACATGGAAAACCCTACATTAATGGGATCCTATCAACATGGCCCAATGAATCACACTTCATCATACCCCCACAACTAAATGAAAACTCATCCTTGAGAAAACAAAAAGAGGAACAAGTTCTTTACAAAATTTTGGGAAAGTATGGAATTATTAACTAACTACAAACACACAAACTAACACAACAAAAACTAAGTTCCCAAGTATAGAAATTTATAATCATTACAAATATTGGTGTTTTGGACAATAAAATTGAACACCATGATAAAAAATAACAACACAACTCCTCTAATGCCTTGAAGATGAGGAGGAAAATCAGATAGTCCTAGGTAGTGAAGGCTCGTGAGGCTTCGAAGGGCCTTTACCTACTTTATACGAACGTGATTATTGAGGTGGTGGTTGTGGTTGTCTTGTTGTAGCTGCAACTACTAGTGGAACATGAAAGACATCCAAAAATACCTTCATCTTCTCCTCCTTACTTTGAGGATCATTCATGATGCACACTACTTCACCAATGTGGTCCAAAATGGGAATATCCCACAAATAGGGCATTGTCGGAAACAAATCCTTCACATTAGCAAATCAAGCAACAAACTATTTGTGTTTGATGTTAAATGCCCTAAGTGCATTCTACAACTCCTTGTAGTCATTCATCCTCTTGGCCAAGTTCTTAGTAGTTAATCTTTGATAAGTGCAGTTCCCCTTAAGAACCTCAAGTTCTGCATTTGCAACCTTAAGCTTTTGCTTGGTCTCTTTGTGGTGTTTGAACTCTACCTCATACAATAACTAGGAGCTAGCCACTTGCTTTTCTAACTCTGACTATGATTTAGGAAATTAGCATTACTAGGCTTGCATATCAGATGTTGGAAAGCTTCATGTATTTAGTCATTTACTTGATCTACAGCTCTTTCATGCAAATTTCTACTTTGTTGTACTCATTATGCCCATCAAAGATATGCTGCCACACCTCACCTCCTTACTAGAGCTACTAGAGGGAATCATTAACTTTTTCCTTTGCTAGTTGGATGTGTTTTTCATTTTTTTTCTACAAGACAACATGGTCAATGTAATGATGTTTCATCCTTTCAAACTTAAGGACCTCATTTTTCCAAGCTACTATTTCTATTGCAAGCTTTTGGTGCAAGGCACAGAACTCCTCCATCGAGAGATTTCTATTTTCTACTACCAACCTCCTTAGTTTAATGTTCACCCTAACAAGCTGCTCTTACTATTGATGGATGAATTCAAACATTTTTTACTTTTGTGCATCAATATTTTCTAGGCAATGATTTTATGCTATTAAATTTTCATTCTCCTAATGAGTCTAGACCAAGTCCTTCTGGATGTTGTGTGTTGTAGCATTGGCCAAGGATTGGTCAAATATTGTCAATTCCTTTATGTACTCAACCTCTTTGAGTTTGGCTTGAAGTTTTTGGAAAGCTTCATTCCGTGTGATTACTTAATTGAGTACCATAGAATCTATGAGGCGAGCTCTTAGTTTAATAACCTCCACAACCAAGCGTTGGTTTTCTACTCTACCTATTTCAAGTTGTCCATCCATGATGATGCATCTATCCCTTGCCTTAAGAAACTCTGGTTGGGTAGGTGTGATGGTATCCAAAAGGTCAAAGACATCCAGAATCAGTTGCCCAGTTCCCACTAGTTGATCCAACAATTTCTCATGTTAGGCTACACTTGACAATGCCTATAGATGTCTACACATCTCTAAGTGCAAAAATGTCCAATACAAATACCACAAGAGCATTAAGTGATTCAGCCACTCTGTTAGCAACCACTTCAATCACTGTCTCTTACCCTTATTGTTACATCTCCAAGACAATTACCTCCTCACCCTTCTCCAAATGCACCAAAATGGTAGTGACATTCCCAAATATTTCTAGGAATTACTACTACTACAATAAGGACATTGTTGCCTTTCAAGTGCTTGGATTTGACCTTGCAAGCACCTACATTTTTTCGGTAGAAAATATTGGCATCCCACACTCCATGTGGCTAATGGTTCAAGCCACTTCATTAAGATGGCTCATGGGTAGTTGGTACATAGATGGATCACCACCACTTGTTCCTACCTACTACTGCTGCTATTGCAAGAGTTGCTCACAAAGTTCATGCATGCACTCAATAGTAGCATAGGGCTCCAGCATTATTTCATGAGTGGGTGGTGGAGGTGGTAGTTTCTATTCCTCTTCCTAGATCACCTTTGCATGCACTTTTTCCTTCATTATCTCCATCCAAGAAGCGGTTGGAGCATAATGAACTATGTAATTGGTGTAGCAAGCTATGCCTCCTCTTTTGCATAACTTTTTGATAAGACATGGAAAGGGAAGTGTCTTTCTTTCACATTCATTATTAACTATGGAAGGTTGTTAGGGAATCTTCCACTTAGAGCAACTCAAGCATAGGTGAAGAAGGTTGTGATCTTACTAGGACTCATCGTAGGATTGAAGTGAAAGGTCATAATTTGGACATAGGCATGTTTTTCCATTGTGAGTGCACTAAACTCCTTGTGGTCCACTCCATAGCACCATTGTTTTCATTCATTCTTGATCATTGGATCTACCTATGTCAAAATTTTAGCTAGAGTGGCCCTAGTTTGAAACAACCCAAGGGCCTTACAAATTTCTTTCAGTGAGTAGGACAAAGTTATGTCCTTGATTTTGACCATGGCATTAGCCTGCCTATTGCTCCAGAAGAGATATGTCTCTCCCATGTACCACTCCCTATGGGAAATGATGATAGACCACATGGGAGAGTTTTGAAGTTGCATCTTGACTTATGAAGAAGCAAACTCCAAGAAGGTTCCAAATTTTAGCTCCTAAAGTATGGATTTTTGAACCTTCTTGGATCCAATTTGCATGAGGAACACCTCTACCAGGGTAACCTCAAGGTTCAATCTTAGTCCAAATGCCTCATCTTAGTGGGATTATTCAATTTTGGTTGCTTCAAAAATTTGTTTGACAAACTCCACTTTGGGCTCCTTCTAAAGAGGTCCTATTGCATAGGTTTCTGCTACATACTCCTGAGGTTGTTCTTAGCCCCTTCCCATTCTTAACTATTTGTCCCTTAGTTGGGATGATCATCCTTCCTATGGATGCTTTCCCTTTGGTGTCATCTATGGTCACAACAGAACCAAGGATTAGCGTGTGATGTATAACTTATAATGTTTAGGTACCTTATCTCATTGGGCATTTATACTTTATCTAAGTTGTGACCATGGTAGATTCATTATTTTAATATTATTTTAACATTATTTGATTAATATGGTTACCAAAATGTTTTGGAAGGGTTTAAATTTCATAAATTGATGATTTTAATGCTACTTTATTAGTTAAACCTTTGTGGGAGTTAGAAATTTTTTTTGTTAAAAACCTAAGATGTGTGGCCCCCATGATGTAGAGCTTACCTCTGGTAGCTTCAAGACTAAAGAATGAGGGTAATCAGATAAATTTTTTGAAAGTTATGGGCTTTGGAAGGTTCTGNGGTAATCAGATAAATTTTTTGAAAGTTATGGGCTTTGGAAGGTTCTAGGCTCTGAAAAATGCAAAAACTGCTCTCCCCCATCTCTTTTGAGCTCAAATGTGGAAAACTGCTAAATGTCGTTGTGCATATTTATAGGATTTTTTTGTTCCATTTGCAAGATCATGTCAACACAATTGGCTCCATAGATGGGATCCTGTTCATGGGGCCTATGACCAAAAATTTTCATAATTAAAATAAGGAGAAATAAATAAAGTATGAGTGCAAAATTAACGTGGTTGAAGATCTAAAAATACCATGAACATGATAAAACAATGGAAGAAAAACACAAATCAAAATAAAGTAAAATATAAAAGAAATTGTAAAATATTCAAGAAAGATAAAATGTACTAAAGACGTTATAAAACAAAAAATGTTGGAAACCAAGAAAAAAATGAAAAACTGAGGAGCCACTTTGTATGTTCAGCATGGATGACTATCTCTCCCATGACTGAGCTGGAAGGAGAAGATTTGAAATGTTAGCATGCTTGTCCATTTGAGGAGGTGTTGTGGTCACTAGCTCTCTTAGGCTCATAGAAAGGCTTTATTTTTTGGATGTTGACTAATAGCCTTTTGTTTGGGCTTTTAGGTTTGTAGATCAACATGGCTCCAGAAGACAAGGTTTCATAGATGATATAAAGTCCTTTTCACAATGTTTGGAACTTAGTTCTTTATGGAATATGTGTGGGATTCTAGTAAAGGACCTTATCTTTCGATTGAAATTTTACCTTCCTTATTTTGAGGTCATGGCATTACTTGTTAAATGTCTTCTACAACTTATTAGATGATAGGGCTACTAATTGATTCTTGTCTAGTAAGTTGAGGTTCATTAGTCTTTATTTTTGTGCTAGAATTAGGTAAAGGTTAAGATCACAAGCTGTTGAAAGTGTACAGAGCTCACACTGAATAGGAAGAATTCGTAGTTTTTCATACACTAACTCATAGGAAGAATAGGATATATGGATTTTCCAAGTTGAGTGGTAGGTCCAAAGGGCATCGATAAGTTTAGTGCTATAGTCTCTTATATATCTGCTAATTGTCTTATTAAGATCTTAGTGATTTTTCTATTTGTTATCTCTCCTTGACCATTGGCTTGGGGTTGGTAGAGTATTGTTGATTTATGTTCTACCCCCAAGCATTACATGAGCTTCCAAAAGATGGTGCCTGTAGAGTGAGTTTTTTTGTTAGAAACAAATGCATGTGACACACCAAACTTGTTTACAATATTTTGTTATACAAACTAAGAAAATAGAGAAGATGTATAGTCAATGAAAACTATTGCTTCTATCCATTTCATACAACAATCAACAATGACTATGATGTATGCCTTTCCATTTAACATGGATGTGATGGGATCCATAAAGTCAATGCCCTAGATGTCGAAGGATTCCAATGGTTGGATCCACTGCTCAGGTTCCTCTATATGAGTAGTCATCAAACCATCACATTGGCAACAATCATAGGAATGGACAAAATGATGGACATCCCTAAAGAGTGCTAGCCAACAATACCCTAACATTAAGATCTTAATGGTCATATGTCTCCAAGCATAGTGGCCCCCACAAAAGCCCTCATAACCATCCTAGAGGATGTGCAATTGGTTATCATTAAGACCACACCAATGAACCAAGCCATTGGCGCACACCTTGTAAAGGTGTCTATTGATATTCATGAAGTGTTTGGTCTAATAAAGAAACTGTTATTTCTTCTTGTTGTCCAACTCTTATGGCATCTCCTAGGTGAGAAGGTAGGCAAGGATGCAATCATACCAGTTAGGTCTAGTGAGCACTTGTTTATTTATAGTACCAACAAAGAGGACTTCATCAAGAAATTGATCAGAAAGTGGACTCTCCTCCTCTTTTTTGTTCCATCTCAACTACAAAAAGTGGTTAGCAACCATATGCTCAGTTCCCTTTTGATCTACCATTGTGAGATTGAATTCCTATAAGATCACTAACCACCATATAACATGGGGGCTCACCGTTGGTTTGTTCATAAGTAACCATATTGCACTATGATTTGTGTATATGAACACCTTGTACCCAAGCACATAATGCTTAAATTTTTTCAAGGCATACACCACACCATCAGTTATTTCTCTTTTGTGATGTAATTCAACTATGTACTAGTAATGCTTCGACTTGCACATTGGATATATTAAGGATTTTTTTGATCATCCAACTATATGAGCATGACTCCCAAAGCATAATTGGAAGTGTCCATCATATTCTGAATGGGTCTAGACCACTCAGGTGCTTGTAGAATTGGAATCTCTATCAGCTTTTTCTTGAGTTGCTAGAATGCATTCTCACATTTCTCAATCCAAATAAATGAAGCTTCCTTCTTTGTAAGCTCCACCAATGGTTTGGTGATCTTAGAGAAATTCTCTATGAAGTGCTGATAGCAGATAGTGTGACCAAGGAATGATTGGATATCTTTAACAGTTTCCAACTGGTGTGTAGTTCCTTAGATGATCCTTTTTTCTCAAGGTCCACCTCAATCCCTACTTGTGCTATTTTGTGCCCCAAAACAATGTCCTCTTGGACCATCAAATGGCTCTTTTGCTAATTGAGCTCAAGGTTGATCTCCACACACCTTTTTAGCACTTACTCAAGATAGTCTAGAGCTTACTCAAATGTAGCCCCATAGGTGGAGAAGTCATCCATGAAGACTTTTGCCTCACTACGAATCTACTATTGAAAGATGCTTAGGACAAGGCATTGAAAAGTTGCAGGGACATTGCATAGACCAAATGGCATCTTTTTTTATGTAAAACTCCCCCAAGGACTTGTGAATGTGGTTTTGGCTTGATCCTAGAGTGTGATCTGGATTTGATTATAGCCATTATAACCATCTAGAAAGTTGTAAAAGAAATGCCTAGAGATGGTGTCCAACAACTAGTCCACAAATAGTAACAAAAAATGATCCTTGTACATTGCCATGTTCAATATCCTGAAGTCAATACAAACCCTCCATTTACCACCTTTCTTTGGCACTATCACAAGTGATCTAACCCACTTACTATCCACAATGGGATAGGTGAAGCCCACTTTGATGAGTTATTCAATTTTCTCCTTAATGATCTGCTTGAGTTTGGGATTCAACTGATGCTATGTCTACCTTTTTGGCATCATGGAAGAATATGTATAAGTGTAGTGTTGGCATATCCAAGAAATTCTAGTTAGTTAATGATATGAGCAGGTGATGGGACGTGATATCGCGTACGCAATATCGTGTCTTTCCCTGTGATATCGTGTACACGATATCGCAGCGTATCACCAAATCTATAAATAAGAGGTAGCTCTCCCTTGTTTCTCCATCGAGATCTAGACCCTTAGTGAAACTCTAGCAGTTTTACCTCTCCAGAGATAGAATAATTTCCATGTGCCCACAGTAGGATTCCCAAAGTGAACGGATCTTTATTCGAGCAAATATTGTACCTGAGCACAAGTTTGTGTACGGAAATAAAGATGAACTTTTAAATAAACCTTGTAGTGCATGGACTAAGCTAAATAGGACTTTAATTATTGTTATTTATTATTCATCATTTAAATGCTTTATTAGTTAATTAAATCTCTCTCAACCCTTAACTCCTAGTTAAGTGCATTCAGTACGACCGCTTCGAGCACGTGCGTTACGCTTGGTAATCCCAGCAACGAATAGTGTTTGGTAATCCCAGAAGGTTGCATTGGCTCAGGGTGTAAACAGCAAGTGGGAATAGATACTGATGCTAGGCATTAGAGCTTAGTTAGTTAAAGTTAGTTACTTAGTCTCTTCACCCTTTCCCTCATTAGCATAGGCAATAAAACATAAAAGATATAAAAATCACATACCTCAGACTTACTTAACCATACAACCGTGACAAATACAAGTAAGTCTGGGAAGATAATGAACAATTAACCTTAAGTGTTCCATAAGGCATGTAGGCACTTAGTCTACGGAGTTCGACCGGATTGTGCGTGTAATGTTCGTATTCGTATGGTTGAGGGTAGGGGTACCTCGCCACTCATCCTTGGCACCGCTGTCGGGGACTAAGTTGTTTGTGTGCTAAGTAGAACATAGGAAATCATCCACATCATTGGGAAGATTGAACGAACCCTTAGGGTTGATCAAAAGAAAATTTAAACAATGGTCAATAGCACACCAATAAGATAAACATGTCTTCTTCTTCTCATAAAAGCACTTCACCACCTAGGGATCACACAAGAGATAGTCGGTGGCACAACATACATAACCGAGAACTGCTAGTTCCTCAACAATTTAGTGTGGTATATACTCACCATGATGAGTAAATACCCAATTTTACCTTTGTCTTCCATCAAGATGAACAATTGCGATGGAGAGACTTGAAGGGTAACATAGTGTTGCCTCCAGACAGAGCCACTCCCAACATGTTCCTTCGTGCCCTTGCACGAATCAACATGTCACAATTATACAATGAGTACATTACATGTGATTACAATACAAGGGAATACCATCCCACAGAAGCACAACATCAATAGGACTCACTGCAGGAGAGTTACCATACGTTGATGAAGGGCAAGGGGCCCCATAACGGTTCACTTGTCATAAGAGAAATCAAGGGTGGTGAACCTATTTTAATAATTTCTACACAAAATGTTGTTCCCCCTCCTAATGATGGTGAGGAGGTGGGGTATCAGAACCTACACTCCATGATTCACAACCCTAGTTCTAATCCCCATGAACACCAATTATTCAATGAGGGAACACAAACCCATGACAAAGGCGAGAAGTCTAATCGTCATCATGATCGGGGCCGTAGCCACCGAAGAGAAGGTAAGAAACATCATCATGGCAATGGTTCCCCTTCTTCTTCACCTTCATCACATCATTCACCCTATTCTTCCACATCGGGGCATAGTCACAAGGAATACAACCATGAGGACAAGGGTAAGCATAATGAGAGACCTCGATGAGAGAGTTGAGAGTGAGGATGTGGGCATTCGAGAGAGTCAAGGCATGGTAGAAGGGAAAGTAGGGAACAGTGTAGACATCATAGACGTCATGAAAGAGATGACAACAATGAACTCCTACTAGCAACCCAGAATATGTTAGACATTACGGAGGCTATGAGGATACCTACAAGGCATCAAAAAGATAGTCGGATCAAGAGACTTGACATGAATAATATCCCATGATTTGAGGGGGAGTACAACGCTGATCCGTAGAACCACTTATAGGCATTCCACAATGCTTGTGCCTTGCAAAATATTGAAAATGAGTGGCTGAAGTTAAAGTTGTTTCCTAGGATACTCATCAAAGAAGAGGAAAGTTGGTACCAGTCCTTAGAACCAGAATCTATTAGACAATGGAGTACAAAGCTAGAATTATTCAACGATAAATATCAAACATACTCTAGAGTGTCCAACTTGCGTAAATAGATCCAAGGATGGAAGTAGGGTAATCATGAACCCTTGGATGCTACCATGGGCAGATATTACGCATTGCTACATCATTGCTCGGGCCATGGCTATGCACAACAAGATCAACTCCACCACCTCGTAGATGGGCTAACACATGAAATTAGGAGAACCATTGGAACACATGTCCAAGGGAGATTATCAAAACTTAGGTTCCATGAGGTGCATATATTTTTGAAGCAAGTAGCCAAAGAAGAAAGGGAGCTACGAAAAAGAGAAAGCATGGAAGAGTATAATCACTATCCTTCCCTCCGAAAGAAGGGAGTAAGATTCTGTGAGGAA
This sequence comes from Gnetum montanum, assembly GCA_015680685.1. Taxonomy (NCBI): domain Eukaryota; kingdom Viridiplantae; phylum Streptophyta; class Gnetopsida; order Gnetales; family Gnetaceae; genus Gnetum; species Gnetum montanum. Next base: position 1,147,953 of record MNCI01011532.1, on the reverse strand, counting down.
GAGGATGAGTCACTACTTGAAGAGTTCGTGAATAGAAAAACTTTGCCACTTCAAACGCTAACAACTAAAGTGTTGGCTAAGGTAAATCAAATGTGGGACTTCTTAGATAGTAGGTTTGAAACCGTTTTAAAAATCGTAGAGGAGTCTAAGGAGCAAAGTAGTGACCACGATAAGAAAAAAGCGAGAAACTCAGACCACGCACATAACAAGGGTAAGGGAAAAATGACTATTGCCAATGAGGTTGTGAATTCTGATATAGACAATGATGGTGGATGTGAGATCTACCAATATGACCATCATAAAGGATGTTGCACAATAATCTCACATCTGCAAGAGTCTAGGGTGTATACACTCAACCCGAGACTTAACAAATAGCAGGCACCCCAGAGGTTACCTTATCCCCAAGGTAACCCAAGGTAGTTCCACCAATCCTTAACATACTATCCAAGTGGAACTCTTCCACAACCTATCGAGAAACACCAGCAGTGGAAATACCCACAGTCATGGGGGATGCCACCGCCTAGGCACCAATACCCTTATCGGCAACCAGACCCATATGGATATTATGTGCAGCAGATGGTTTCTCCAAGTGACTTTATGGGTCACGTAACTCCACAACATCACTACCAAGTTTGAGAGTATTTTAAGACTCCCTCTCCTGGAAAAGAGAACCCACAAGCATACCATCCTCCAAATCCATCCGCATCTCTTACACCAATAGTTCCACTACAGCCCACTCCAACAATGCAAGGGAAACCCCCCACTCAACCGTAGCAATGTAATGCTACGAGAGTTGTAAACCTTCAACCCACTGTTGGTTCTAACAACTGTACAAAGAGAAGATCCTTCTTTAGAACCAATAGCCCAAACAAGCTTTCACAACCACAAGCAGTTGAGTCTATGACCACTCCTCCATCAAGAAAGGCTTCAGAGCTCCCTTCAAACCAACAACAGAGCTCAACGCACACAGTTATGTTAACACATACCGTTACTGACTAGATCAAGGTGGGCCACCTTCCCAAGAATTTCTCTAATCCTAAAAGCCCACTAATTTATCTCCAAGTTACTAGGAATGAACCTCATAAGGCTCTTCTTGACTCAGGTTCCAGAGTCAACTTAATCTCACGAGAAATGTATAAAGCCTGGAACCTTCCTCCACTCAGGAAGAGCAATATTCAACTAGAGCTGGCTGACCAGTCCATCACCATTCCCTTGGGATTGGTGGAGGATATCATTACCACTGTGTGTGGTTGGTCATACCCAGCCGATTTCCTAGTGATATAAGTTAACAATAATAAAGGGAACTTCCCAATTATAATGGGGAGGGCATGGCTTAGCACCATCAACGTGTGCTTAGGAATCCGCGATCTTTCCTTGGAAATATCTAAGGAAAACATTTATGGAAAGATCGAGAAGAAGAAAGTTCCATGCATCACATATAGTGAGTCAAAGGGCGATGACATGGAGGAATTCTCAGCATCTCCTGCATGCAACTGATATGCCCAAGAAACTTAGATACAAAGATGCATGTATGTAGCAACCACACAACAAAAGAACACCCAGTGGTTGACAACTAATCAAGAGAGCAGCCCACCAACATGCATGGAACCAACTAGGGGAGCAACTTGCATCCACAACGAAAGAATAGATAAATTGGAATATGAGTGTTGCCAACTTCCAACCCTTAACCTAAAAACATCAATTGGGAGAAGTTGAAAACTTTTAAGAAATTCAAACAAACACTCATTATTTTGAATCTTTGCCTTTCAATTCAGTCATGGGGGAGATGGCCACCTATGCTAATCAATTGAGGCCCTCAGTTCTTTTTAAATTTCTATTTTACACATTTTTTTTACACATTTTTTTTTACATATTTTTGTTTTGCACATTTTTGTTTTACACATTTTTTGTTTTACAAATTTCTTTAAATTTTCTTGTTTTTGTTTTACAACATCGTTTATACTTTTCATTTCTTTATGTGTGTGTGTGTGTGTGTGTTTTATCCATTTTGTTAAAGTTTGTCATCCAATAGTGCTCCAAAGATGGTATGAACTATTCCCTATTAATTACGAATGTTTGGATTTTACCTTTAAGTTACAATGTTGATACTAAGGTATGACTCTTTTGATATGACAGGCAATGAGTCCACATCATCCATGCAACCACAAATCTCTATGGTCTCTCTTAGCTTGGAACTGTACAGTCCCTTCCTTCAAATAATACGAACTTTCAACGAATCGGTGACTAGGCATTTCTCAAACTAAGGAAGGACTCAAGGATTGAAAAGGGTGTGGCTTCAAGGGAACTTGATGCATTTGTGTTGGCCATTCTCTTCGGTACTTGGATGTTTTCTTCTTGAGTTTTCTTACTGTTCCGACGTTACTCCAATATCAAGAAGCTGAGCAAATAAAAATAATAAGTCTTTGCATGGTGTGGTTCCCACGAACAAAAAAAAAAGAAAAAAAGAAAAAGAAGAAGAAAAAGAGTGGGAATTCAAAGCACATCCCTTAGACGAAATAAATATTTGGGCTACAAGCCTTGGTTATGGAACTAAAATAAACATGTTCCCTCTAACTAAGGCCCTTCTCGTTTCCTATCTTCTCATCTTTCATTTTTTCGAAATGGTGGTGGCTCTTTGGAGAAGGCATTCTTGTTACTTCAAGTGGATGGATTGGCCGAATGCATTAATGCAAAGTCACTGGATGTGGTTTGTTTGAGGTCAGATTGGAAATGGGATCTACTAAGTCACATTAATCATTAAATACACAAGGGGCTGTACACCACCTTGTTCTTCAGACTCCATTCATTCTCTTATTTCCATCCTTCTTTCCCCATCTATCACCTCATTTCCAATTGTATCAGTAGTCCATATCTTGGTGGATGCATTATTTTCTTTTTGGTAGATTCTTGTGGTTATGAATTTAACTCTTGTTTCCAAATGACATTCCTAGAGCCTACAGAGTCTTTGAATGTGGGAATGTCAGGGCATTAAGGGCATGAGCCTGCTTTGGGAAGGACCCACTGACATTCCTATCTGGTGCACCAGCTAAATTATTTACCTTAACATTTTTGCAATTCACTCTATTTTGTTCATTTCCATCTTGACATCCATTTCATCGACGTTATAGTTGTCTCTTTTTCTCCATCTTTCTTGTTCTTTTTCTTTCTCCATTCTATCGCTACCAGAGGTTCACTCTTAGTCATGGGGGTCCTGATCTAATTTTTTTGATTTTTTTTTCGATTTTCTCCTACCCCTACACCTTCGGTAGTCACCATTATTATATCCCCAAATCCACATCAGCCATACCACAACCCAGCCAATGGTCCTTTTACCAAAGCAAGGCATCAACTACATTGTGATTCATTTACCCTTGCTCATATAAAGACTATGTTGTTTGTGTAGATGGCAATCATAAAACAATGGATTGGATCTAGAGGGAACACTTGGAATGGATCGGTGCTAAAGCAACTATGCAAGGAATGAGATGGATGGCATGCTTACGGATAGACAGCAAAGGACACAATCTTGGTGTTGGTAGCAGTAGACTTCTTCTCTCTTCTCTCTCTTCTCTTTCAACTACCAGATCAAGCCTGATGTCAAATGTATAAGGTGTTCACTCTTGTTTTCGTGAACACCAGTTTTGTCTTGTTCTATAATGATGATCCGTTCACATGTCATCACATTCACCAGTAGTTCCATTCAAGTCAATAATCCCATACCTTTCCAATATTTTGTAGGAAACTTGAGGACAATTTTTTATTTAGTCATGGGGGTATGATGGGATGCAATATCGCATGGGCTGCGATATCGTGTACGCAATATTGCATCTACTGCTATATCGCATCCTCCGCAATATCATGTTCACGATATCACATCTTCCCTTGTGATATCGCGTACACGATATCACAGCGCGTCGCTTGCACAGCCTCCTTCATTGCTATTTATATGGTTTCCCTTCTCTTCTTCTTCTGTTGTTTCTATCCTCTTCGGTTGGTGGTTTCTGTGATTGTTGTTGCCACCACTACTGTTCTTGCTGCCGTAATTGCCAGGTCGGGTTCTTTTGCTTTCGTCTCCTACAATCGCTAGGTTGGAACTTCTGTTTCACATACGTCGTGCAACCGTCGGGTCTATGCAACTACTTCCCTATACGCCATGCTACCGCCGCCGTTGTTCAGCTTTGGTCGTCGTCACTTTTATAGTTCAGCCTCCATCCCTTTTTTGATCTTCCTCCTTCTTCTATTGTTACTGTGTGCTTTCGATCTTGTCTTCGTTAGGTTGGACCCCTCATGTCTGCTTGTTACTAAACATAAGGGTTTTTCTAAACTCTAAACTTTTTGGGCTTGGCCTAAAGTTCCAACCTTTGTTGGTGTTGACTAGATCGCCCTTAAAATTGAATGATAATTTGCCATGTTGTC
>MNCI01011532.1:1110912-1132514 GCA_015680685.1 Gnetum montanum | reverse complement strand
GCGATATCGCGGCCGACGCAAACAGCATCTCATCAATTAGTTAAATGATTTATCATTAATAGGTTCATTACAACATCATCGAATAATTTCCACTAATCTCCTAGATAGCACACATAGCTAACTAAAGTCTCCTACAACAGTCCCAATGATGAGTAGCAAGTATATCCTATGCCCAACCATACGAATTACTAGCGTTCACTAAGTGATCTAGTCAAATTTCATAGACTTTAGCTTTCCAAGTATACTAGGTCTAGGAGGTGAACCTTAACAATCGTGATAATTGTCTTCTCAATTTCACTTATGAGGTGCAAGTGTATTGTTAAGTGTAATTGAGGCATCTAATTTTTATCATTTTATGTTTTATCATCTAATCATCCAAGCACTGAAAATAGAATAATAGATGTTTAATTAATCTATTTAATCTAATAACTAGCTAATACTTAGCTAATCCTAACATAAGAATCTATTCCCACTTTCTGTACACATCCTGAACACATTGTGACGCTACTAGGTTACTAAGCATTAGGCACTATTGGGATTGCCAAGTGTTAACGTATTCTCGAAGCAATCATACTTATCTTTATTATTCATTATTTAATCGATATTAATTACTTAATTAGAATTCATCAAAGCAAAGTTCATGGATAATAAATGTATAAGGAAACATTAATTTATTCCAAGTGCTATAAGGTTTGATCAGAATAGCTCATCTTTATTGTCATTCACACTAAGATGCTTAGGTACATGAGTTCTTGAATCAAGATCAGTACACTTCTTTGACTCCTACTATAATCACTCGAAAAATATTCTAACTTTTGGAAGGAAAAACTACAAAAGCTTCACTACAACTAATGAAAAGATGTCATAAATGTAGTTGGTAAGCACACATTTATAGGTGATGATAGGGCGCCATGTCAACAGGTACTTATCAACAAGGCAAACCCTATATTGGCAAGATCTCATTGATGATGTCATGTCAACGGCATCCCGTTCACACAACCCAATGACTCATGCTTCATCAAGACATTTAGTTACCTTTATGGTTATTAGAAGATTATGAATTTTAACTTTAGGTTCTTGATACAAAGAACTTTATGAAATCAATTACTTAGCATACATTGACTTGTCCTTGACAATGGCGCCAATAATGAGTAGTGAAGCAATCAACTAGCTAACCGTACAAGTCACAAGCATTCATGCATGACCAAATTATAATCCATTTACAAGAAATGTTAATATGCTAACAATTAGTTTAAGTTCAAGAACATTGTCTTCCTACATGGAGCTAGTGAAGTCTATAGGTATGGTTTAGCTCATAGTCAGGTATATGATGTCTGATGTTGGTAAATCATCATTACTCCTAGCAAATAGAATGGAAATGGAAATGATTTCGAAATATAAGTAAAAAAAAAGTAAACAGATCTATTCTAGCCTATGGCGATGAACATTTATTCTTGATCTTCTATACATGCCTTGGGCTTTGTGTAACTACTACTAAGATACAAGTGTACCACTACTGGGCATACCAAGTGATAACACTACTGGGTTAACATGCAGTTACACTTAAGCACTCGAGATCAATCATACTCATTCTACCTAATAACAACAATAATAGTAAAGTGCATGGAATAGTAAAACAATAATAGTAAAGTGCATGGAATAGGAAAAAAATTAACATTATGCTAACTCAAAATAGTAAATTAGGAGAACGCTACAATAGTGAGAAATAGCTTAATCTTTATTTTCAGTCACACTTGTGCCCAAGTACAAGATGTTCAAACAAAGATGTTGTGCACTAAGTCACACTACACTATGGGCATTCACAATTCTAAGTGCTAGATTACAAAAACAAACTGAAAGAGTTTTGTTTTTATGGAATGAAAACTTATGCGGATTCGTGTGCCTAAGTGTTGTATTTAGAGGTTGCAAACATCCCACGATATCGAATCTATGATGATGTAGCTTGTGCTACAATATCAAATAAATGACATCGTAGATACCATATTGTAGTTACAATATCATTGGTTAAAAAATGGACTTTATCACCTGACTTAGCAATCATATCAAGCTCATATCTTCCCTTTCCGTACATGAAGAATGAAGAATTCATGTAAGGTGAGTTCATGCTCCCCAGACATGTTTAGCTTATGTGAGTTGAGTTATGTCCTATATGAACTCTAATGCAATGGTCACATCAAACCCAGATCTCTATAGTATGGACATGGAGAATTCACATGAGCTTAACCTAGTTAACCTCTTATGACATGGAGCATTTTTGGATCACAAAATTTAAAAAATTCAACCAAGTCAAAGAAAAACAACAATGATAGAGAGCTCAACATGAACAGTGGTTAGTAAACTCATACCCATGAGCTATTGTGTGAACTTTGAATTTTTTTTTCTGGCAAACTCATCATACAAGCTCGCTTGGTAGTTAGGAACATGTGAACTCTCCATGTGAGGGGGCATCAAAACATTTTGGAACCACAAATTTTAAAAACTTTTGATAAAATTAAGGTAAAACAAATTTACCTACTTAGAACTCATGAATAACAGTGGCAATTAAACTTATACTTGTGAGTTGTTATGTTAACTGAAATGATGAGTATGATGAGCTCTTCGTAGAAGCTCATTTGATAGTTAAAGGTGTGCTACTTGTCCATGTGCGAAGGGCATCCATCATGGCATGGTTAATATTTAAAGCAATCAAATAACCATGATTTATGTTATTTATCATATGACTTCTAATATTAACTGACATGGCATTAACATGATCCATTACAACCCTTTATATAGTACAGTTACCTGAAAACCATGTACAATTGTCAAAAATTTGTAAAGCCTCGGGAATCAAACAACATGCTGTTTCACTTTACAAGCAACGGAGCGCGTTCATGAATTGGACCATTCCCGGTCCGTTGCTCATGACGTGGTTGTATGTGGTCCCCACTATGAATCCCCCGCACTCCAACCTCGTCACCTGCTCGTTCGTTCGTTTGAAACACGGAACAAGTTAGATTCTTTTAATTGAACTGCATCTGCTTTTTTTCAACATCATCGTCTACTTTCTCTTTTTTCCGTTAAACTATCGATTGAGGGGTGGGTTGGTGGCTTCCGTATGATGGGTACGTGGATGAGTGGGTATGCGCGAGGCTTGGAATTTGGAATATTTTAAAAATATGTTTTATTTAAAATTTTAGGTAAATATTTCTATGTATCAAATATTAAAACATTAAAATATAAAAAAAATTTGAGATTGAATTTATACTCTTTTATACATTGTTTCAAGTGGCACTTTTCACTTTTAAAAGTAAACTAAAAAAACAGTAATTATTTATAGAAAGATAAACATATAACTGTAATTGAAGGCAGAAACTACACATCATATTATTATATATTAATTACTTTTACTTGGCCAACTCTAGTTTATTGGGAGAAGGCTAGGATAATGATGACAACTTTCGCTTATAACCAATGCATTTCTATTTACTCACCCATTTTCTGTAGGCTTTTAGAATTTTAGCTAGTGTTTTTCATAACGCCAAAACAAAAACACATAAATTATAACTCACAATAATTTTTTAAATTTTGCTTTAACCTAGCAATACAATAAAATGTCATTCCATGGTAAAGCTGATCTTCTTGAATATATTGTTGGAACCCCAAATAATTGAAACATAAATGCATCCTATATATAAAAGATTTTCCAATACCATAAAGAATTATTTTTAAAGCAACAAAGATTACGCTAAAGAATGTTCACATGAGCTAATAATGGCACGAAACCCAACGTATTTTCCTAACTAAGTTGACTCGTGACCTTTCAATAATGACAATATTACGGATAATATATAAGTAAAAGGAAAAGAAAGGTCTAGGAGCATGGAATATGCATTTTCTTTTAAAAATATACTGCTGGGTTCATCAAACTAGTATATTGTATAACGACAAAAGGATAGACTTTCTCAACTTAAACTCCACCATATTCACAGAGCCGAATTTATTGCATCGGATGGAATGCGTTACCTGGATGAGTAGCAATGGAGTGTCTGTGACAGAATCTGAGCCAGGGACGTTGCAGATGAGTTGATCTGTACATGGAAATGGCGGTTTCAGATCCTCAAATTCAGAAAGAGTGACATCCGCTTTGGCCTCGATGAAGAGTACTCCTTGAGCGTTGCAGTCGACGCAGAGCTTGCCATGGGCAGCGTGCCTAAGCCTGCCTGCCATGGGATAGTAAGGAACCAGCACCTTGGCCAGAGCTTCTCTGATTACTTTTGCTGAATCTTTGCCGTCCATCCGCTCGTCTCTGGCATAGAAATAGAGGGCCAGAAATGGAATTCGCAGGCTTGGCTGGTCGTCCAGGTTTGAGAGCGGCAGAATCTCCCTGGGAGTGGCTTCACAAGGACTCACCAGAATTGGCTCTTGCCGTATGACTTGGAAGCACAGCTCCTCATTCTCATTATTATTGGCAGATTCATACACCATGATTGATTGCTTGATTGATGACGCTCTAATTGCTTAGACAAAGCTACTCTCAGATTTCTCTTTTGGTTTCTGCTTGATGATGGATCGACCAGTCGTTGTACTATATCTTTTGGTTTCTGCTTGATGATGGATCGACCAGTCGTTGTACTGTATTTATAGCAGAGCTAAAAGCTTGCCTTACCTGCCAATACCTTGTCTGTGGGTATTTTAAATCCTCCTGAGCCTGCGATAGTGGGCAAGTTGCATTGAAACGCATTACAAACATTTTAAACGAAGCCGCGTAACACATGCCCAAAAATACCAATAAAAAGATCTAACGTATAGATACCTGCAACTCCACACACGTGTAGAATGTCTACATTACAATTACTTTTGCAATGGCAAAGATTGCCATGTATAGGTCATTGATTAAAGATTGGTTGATGCTTCACGTAGTTGAAGCCTGCTCATTTCACACATTTTGCGCCACTTCAGTCAAACATGAAGCCATTTAAAGCGACAAACAATACAATCCCTCAACTGCTTTAGGTCGAGGGTACACTTTCAAAAAATACGTGAAAGGATTTTCATTTGTTCTCTTTTGCTGCACTCATTAATGTTTCACAAAAACTTCTAATTTATGATAAGGATAAAAAATTATCTTATTTAAAGGTTCAATGTTCATTTTATTTGAATAAGTCTTGGATGGATGAGTAAAAGCCTAATCTTTGTCAGCTAGAAACTAATGAATGCGTGAAAGCCTAACCTCTTTTTGAGTAGCTATGTAAATCCATGTCTTATTATTTGAGAAACAAACACTTTACTTATAGTAACAAAATATTTTTTTCATAATTAAAAATATATAAAGATTGTAAATGTTTATAATAATTTTTTTCAACAAGGGTATAATATGGATAATTTTATTTAAATAAGGCCATTTCCGTAATTACTAAATGATAAATCGTAGACTATGATATCGTAGCTATGATATCATAGATGTGATGTAGTTAGGCTTAATCATGCTTATAAATACAAGCCCACCATTGTGTCAAACGATTCATTCGGTCAATAGCATAGTGATGAGATGCGACTTGCACTAGGCCGCGATATTGCATCCCATGCGATATCGCGTACGCGATATCGCGTCCTGTCGCCATATCTATAAATAAGAGGCGGCACTCCCCTTATTTCCCCAATCCTGGCTAGTGTAGCGAAGCTCTAGCAGATTGATCACTCCAGAGTTAGAATTTTTCCCCATGTGCCCGCAATAGGAGTCCTAGAGTGAACGGCTCTTTATTCGAGCAGCTTGTAACCTGAACCCAAGTTGTGTACGGAAATAAAGATGAACTTGTTTGGATAAACCTTGCAGCACGTGGTTTCATTTATTGTTTTCATTTACTGCTTTCCTAGTGCGTTCAAGTACGACTTGATTACGAGCGTCTACGGACGTGTACGGCTAGTCAAGGAATCGGCTGCTTGACGCAATGCATGAGTACGACTCAATTACGAGCATTGGATGCTTGGTAACCCAGTAGCGTATTCCAGGATTCTGCGCTTGGTAACTCCCGGGTCTGATGTGTACGGCTAGTTGAGGAATCGGCTGCTCATTGCTAGGCTAGATCGTGTGATAAGTACGACTTAGTTACGAGCACCCACGGGTGTGTACGGCTGGCTAAGGAATCGGCTGCTTATCACACGTAGGCTAAATAGGTGCCTCAGTACGACCACTTCGAGCACTTGCGTTACGTGTGGCGATCCCAGTAACGATTAGCGTTTGGTAAGCTGCAGTTGCATAGTTCAGGGTGTGTCCGGCAAGTGGGAACGGATGCTGACGCTAGTTAATTTAGACTTAGATCTTAGTTAGAGTTAGTTTAGTTTTCTCAACCCTTTCTCCTGGTAGCATAGAAGATAAGCCGAAAATACCAAAAAAATCACATACCTCAGACTTGCTTAACCATACACCGTGACACATACAAGCAAGCCTGGGAAGACAACGAACGATTAACCCCAAGTGTTTCTTGTGGCGTTAAGGCATTTAGTCTGCGGAGTTCGACCGGATCGTGCGTGTACGCTCGTATTCGTATGGTGGAGTGTAGGGGTACCTCGCCACTCATCACATAGCGTAGGAGTTAATATTAGTCACTTGTTGCCCACAATGTAAATCAAGTGGATTGTACAAAATTTTATTAAGTGATCATGCACCTAAACAGATTTTCATGGTAGTAATAAAATTGAGATCCATTTCCTTCATTATAGTACTTGGCTTACTTTTATAATTTCTTTAATTGCAATTTACTTTAATTATTCTTTTAATTCCAAGCACTTAGTTAATTATTTTACTTTCATTACACATAACTAAAATGCATGATTACAACTAACTTTGAGCAGAAAAGTTATCATAACCTAAAAAAATTTCATAGGTTTAGTAATTTAATTTAATGCATATGATTGAATTTTTTAATGCTATCAAATACATTTCAATAGAATGACCACTACTTGAGTAATGGTAAGATGCTTGTTTCTCAAGTTATAAGACCTAGGTTCAAACTTATGCATAGCCACTTAAAAGAGATTAGGCTTTCACTCATCCAATACCCTCCTAGGAGCCCAACCTAGTAGGATGAGCATTAAACCTCTAGGTGATGATCTAGTGCACCAAACTCCTTGCAATCAACACCATAGCACCATCGCATCCATTTATTTTTGATGTTGGGATATACCTGCATTAGAATCTTCGTGAGATTTTCCCCTATTTCTAGTAATCCAAACACTTCAACAATGATCAACACCAAGTAGGACACTAAGATGTCCTTGATTTTGACCATTGAACCAACCTACCTATTGTTCTAGAATAAGAATGTCTCTCCCATGTACCACTCCCCAGTGGAAGTGATAATTGGCCACATGGGAGAGATCTTTAGTTGGTCTTGTACTTCTTTAGGTGCTTGCTTTAGGAAAGGACCAAAGTCTGACTCCCAGAGCACTATTTTTTGGACCTCCCTTGATTTGATTTGATTTAGGCAGGCTTCTATTAAGGTCACCTCAAGATTTTCTTACTGAGCCAGTGCCTCATCCCAGTGGGAATGTTCTATTATTCTTGTTGGTTCAAAATTTGATGAATAGGTTCCACCTTTGCCTATTCCCTAAGAGGGCTTGTGGCATGGGTGTCAAGTGGTCCTTCCTAGGCTTGTTCTTAGCCCCTTTCCATTCCTGGCCATTTCTCCCTTTGTTGAGGTGATCCTCTTTCCTGTGTGTGCTTCCCTTTTGGTACCATCTATGGTCACAACACATCAATGAATTAGTAGGCATAATGTGTAACTTTGAATATTTTGAGTACCTTATCTTGTCACTTAGTTACACTTGGCTAAGGTTGGATCATGATAGATTGATATTGTATTATTATTTTATTAATTTATTTTCATTATAAGTGTCACTAGAGCTTGTTGCAATGGTTTAACTCTTGTAATTTGGTGTCTAAATGTTGATATCCTAGTTAAACCTTTGAGGGAGTTAGACAAATGATGAAAAATTTTCTATTAAAAATGGCACATTTATGTTCCCCATGACTAAGAGCTTACCTTTGAGAGCTACAGGGTTAAGGAACAGAGTGATGTGGATAAATGGTTAGGAAGTTATGGGCTCTGAAAATTTGAAAAACTTCCTTAGCGTTTATGAGAAAATGTGAAAATTTTTAAGGGGGTCACACATATTTATACTATTTTTATGTTACATCTATGGGGCCTCATATATGTGTTGGCTTCGTCAATGAGGTTCATAGTTGAAATTTTCAAACTTGAATATCTTGAAAAATACAAGGAATTTTTGAATGAATTTGGAGACCTTCGAGTTTTAGAAAAGCTAAGAATATGATGAAATCATTGAAATGCATTTTTGAAAGCTCAAAAATTGAAAATTTTGATAAAGAATATGTGTATATAAAAAAAATATGGAAAGGAGAACATGGTTTGTTGCAAAATGGATGTACAAAAGATTTGGGTTGCAAGAATGCCTAAGGATAGGGTGCTTAACAAGTCCAACTAGGAGATATGTAAGTGGGTCTTTCCCATAGCAAGCACATGCCTTATTTGCCCTTGCACAACCTCAATCTAACAAGTCCATGAGCCCCATAGCAAATTAATGGTTGATGGAAGTTAAGAACTAAAACCCAAAAGATTCTACCAAAGAATTCAAGCATGTGGAATAGAATTCTAAATTGAGGCCATGAGAAGTCCCTTGTGGATTTTGTATTTAAATGACTTGAGAAGATCCATCCTTAGTCTAGATTAAAACCAAATCCTTTCAGTGTCTTTGCATCACCACTCCAAGATGGATCTATCTCCTCAAGACATAAGAGTGCTCCCATAGAACAACCACCATTCCATAAAGAGAAGAAAAGAGAAGTAGCAAGTGAGAGAGGGCCTTAGTTAGAGAGGACCTTCAAGCATGGGTAACATGTCTTTCTAGTCCCATAACCAATGCTTGTAGCTTGTTTATTTTCCTAAGGGATGTGCTTTCAATTTCCATCACATTTTATTTTATTTTATTTTTTGTTTTTTTCTTTTTGGATGGAAACCACACCATGTAAAGACTTTATTTAACTTCCTGTTATTGGTCCACATGGAACTAGAAGAAGTCTATGAAAACATTCATGCACCTAAGAAAGTAAAAGAGTCTAAAGAGTATTAAGTCCCTTTGAAGTCATACCTGATGCAAACCTTTGAATCCTTTCAAATTTTAGAAACTACCAAGGTTAGAAATTTATTAAAATTTTATTTAATGAAAAGGGACCTCAAACTTTCAAAATAAGAAAAACCATAGAGTTTGTGGATGCTTAGATGTCGTGGATTCACTACCTGTTCCATGAAAAGGAAACCATGCCTTAGCCATTAGTACAAAAGTTCAGAAATAGAAACCAAACATTAACAAATAAAACATTAAGCACAAACCACCATTAGTAATAGCTACAACACCACTATGTCCTGTTTACAGAAAGCACATTTATTAACAAAAATTAGAAAATCACACTTAAAATAAAGTCAAATATATATGAAAGTGTAAAATATCCAAGAAAAATTTAAATGTACCAACAATGGTGTAAAATAAAAATGATGTAAAATAGGAAAAATTTTAACAATCAAAAAGGTGTAAAATAATCAAATTGTAAAGAAAAAATGTGTAAAATAAAAAATAGAAAAAATTAAGGAGCCACGTATATGATAAGCATGGATGGCCATCTCCCCCCAACTAAGGTGGAAGGAGGAGATCCAAAAACATGAGTGTGGTTGCCTATCCATTAAGGTATTTATTGCACTGGGATTCTTGGGCTCATGGAAAGGCTTTATTTGTTAGATGTTAACCAATTGCTTTTTTTTTTGGGCTTTCAAGTTTGTATATGATCATGGCCCCAACAGGAAAATTTTCATCAATTATGTAAGGCCCCTCCCACAACATTTGAAATTTTCATTTTTTGGGATTCCACTAGAGAACCTTATCTTCCAATTGGAATTTTACTTTCTATATTCTAAGGGGTGTGCTTTGAATTCCCACCAATTTTTTTTGAGTGAAAACGACACCATGCAAAGACGTATTTGATTTAGTCAACTTTATGATATTGGTCAATAGTGGAATGGTGGAAAACCTATGAAAAACATCCAAGTACCCAAGAGAATAGCCAATACAAATGCATCAAATCCCCTTGAATTCACACCCTTTTTAATCCATTTGTATCTTTCCTTGGTTTGAAGAATACCAAGCCACCAATTCATTAATAAGTTTGCTTAGAAAAAAGGATAGTACATTTCCAAAATAAAGGGAGACCATGGAGTTATATGGATGAATGGATGACATGGACTCATTGCCTATTTTATCAAAAGAAACCATATCTTAGCATCAACATTAAAAGTTAAAGGTAAAAACCAAACATTAGCGATCAACACCATTATAGTACAATCCATCATCATGAGCACTTATTATAAAACAAGTGAGAGTAATTCAAACAAAATTTAATAGAGAAAGAAATAGTAAAAATGGTAACGATGGTGTAAAACAAAAGTAAGTAAAGATGAAGAATGTGTAAAAAAAAAAAAAGACAAAGGAACTGGGGGCTTTAGAATGGTTAGCATTAGTGGCTATCTCCCCCACAACTGAGTTGGAAGGAGCAGATCTAAAATAATGAGCAAGGTCATCCATTAATAGAGGTAGTGTTAGTACTGGCCATATTAGGCTCATGGAAAGGTTTGGTTTGCTGGATGTTGATTAATAATTTTCTATCTAGGATTTCAGGTTTATAGATCATCATGGCACCTAAAGGAAAATTATTATGAATGATATAAGGTCCTTTCCATAGCATTTAAAATTTAGTTCATTGTGGCACATGTGCGGGATTCCAATAAAAAACCTTATCTCCTAGTTGGAATCTAACTTTTCTAATTCTTAGGTCATGACATTGCTTGTTGAAGGCATTGTGCAATTCGTTGGATGATAGGGTGGCTAATCAATTTTCATCTAACAAGTTAAGGTTCATTAACCATTCTTTCTGTGCTAGACTAAGGTTAAGGTTGAGGTCACATGTTGTAGATAGTGTATAGAGCTCAACTTGGATAGGGAGTGTTGGAAGTTTACCGTACATTAACTCATACGGAGAATAGCCTATAGGGAGTTTCCATGTGGAGTGATATGCCCAAAGAGCATCATTCAATTTGGTGCTCCAGTCTTGCTTATATTTGCTAATGGTTCATGTCAATATTTTTGTTA
Organism: Gnetum montanum; assembly: GCA_015680685.1. Lineage (NCBI taxonomy): Eukaryota > Viridiplantae > Streptophyta > Gnetopsida > Gnetales > Gnetaceae > Gnetum > Gnetum montanum. The sequence continues at coordinate 1,121,294 of MNCI01011532.1, read as the reverse complement.
TCTCCCTATTGGTGACTTCAACTTGACCATTTGATTGAGGATGATATGGTGTAATCAACTTATGCTCAACTCCTAAGTGTTGCATTAATTTTTGAAAGGTCATACCTGTAAAATGTATACCATTATTAGAAATAAGTGCATGAGGCATGCCAAACCTATTTACAATTTGTTGTTGAACAAATCATGTAGTGGTAGATGATGTATAGTTAATAACAGTAGCTGCTCTGCCCATTTTGTATAATAGTCAACAACAACAATAATGTAGGCTTTTCCATGAGACATTGGCATGATAGGCCCCATAAAATAAATTCCCCATATGTTGAAGGGTTCTAAATGTTAAATCCATTGTTGTGGACCCTACATTCTAGTAGTCATTTCCCCATCGTGTTGGCAATGCTTACAAGATTGGATGAAATGATGAGCATCCTGGAATAATGTAGGCTAATAATATCCTACAAGCAAGATTTTAATGGTTGTTCATCTCCCAGTGTAATGACCCCATAAGGGCCTCATGAGTGTCTTCAAAAACTCACAATTGATCTCCATCAGGAACACACCATCAAACCAGGCCATCGGAACATACCTTATAAAGGTGTATGTTTATTTCCATGAAATATTTGGCTCGGTGAAGAAACTATTATTTCTTTTTAACATCTAGCCCTTATGGTGTTTCTTATGTAAGAAGATAGGTAAGAATGCTACTATACTAGTTTTTCTCTATGGTTAATTGATTTTTTATTATACCTACAAAGAGGAGTTCATTAGGGAAGCAATCAGAAATTGGATATTCATCCTCTTTGTTGTCCCATCATAATTGAGATAAGCAATTAGCCATAACATTCTTGGTGCCTTTATGATCCATCATTGTAAGATCGAACTCTTGTAAGATCATGAGCCATTGTATGATGCGAGAACTCACCATTGGTTTATTCATTANCATAGTGCAATACGGTTCCTAATGAATAAACCAATGGTGAGTNGAGCCATTGTATGATGCGAGGACTCACCATTGGTTTATTCATTAGGAACCGTATTGCACTATGATCCATGTGTACAAATATTTTATAGCCCAATACATAGTGCCTAAAATTTTCTAGTGCAAACACCACAGCCATTAATTCTTTTTCTGTTATAGTGTAATTGAGTTGTGCACCAACAATACTTTGACTTGCATAGTGAATGTAATAGGATTATTTTTGGTCATCTAATTATGTAAGTACAACTCCTAAAGCAAAGTTGGACGTGTCAGTCATTATGTGAAATGGTCTAGACTAGTCAGGAGCTTGTAGAATGGGTGTTTTTACAAGCTTCTGTTTCAAGGTTTGGAAAGCTAGCTCACATTCCTTGGTCCATTCAAATGGTATATCCTTCTTTGTTAATTCTACCAATGGTTTTGTAATCTTTGAAAAGTTCTCGATGAAGCATCTATAATAGCCAATATGTCCAAGGAATGATTAGATATCTTTTACAGTTTTAAGTTGATGAGTGATTCCTTGGATGACTTTAATCTTTTTAGGATCTACCTCTATCCCTATTTGTGAAATCTTATGCCCTAACACAACACCTTCTTAGACCATTAAATGGCTTTTTTTCCAATTGAGCCTTAAGTTAGTTTCTACACATCATTTTAGTACTTTCTCTAATCAGTCCAATGCTTGTTTGAAGTCCTCTCCGTAGGTAGAGAAATTATCCATAAAGACCTCCACACCATTCGTTATTGGCTACTAAAATATACTTAGAACCAAACGTTGAAATGTTGTTGGAGAATTGTACAAGCCAAACAACATCTGCCTATATGTAAATGTCCCCCAAGGACTTGTGAATGTAGTCTTGGCTTGGTCTTCTGGTGCTATTTGAATTTGATTGTATCCACTATAACCATCCAGAAAACTATAATAGTAATGCCCTGCAATGGTATCTAGGACTTGGTTAACGAATGGTAATGGGAAATGGTCTTTAAATGTTGCCATGTTTAACATCCTAAAGTCTATACACACCCTCCATTTACCTCCCTTTTTAGGCACAATGACCAATGGGCTAACCCATTTACTATCAGCAATGGGGTAGATGAACCTAGCTTTTAGAAGTTATTCAATTTATTCTTTAACCACTTTCTTAAGCTTTGGGTTTAGTCATCTTTGCGATTGTTGTTGAGGCTTTATGGGGGGGGGGGGGTGGGGTCAATGTAAATTCTATGTTGGCATATCCTAGGATCTATTTTAGCTAATTCAGGATATGACCAAGTAAAGGCTTCTGACCATTTATTTACCATCTTCAACAGTATTTCTTTTTGTTGAGGAGCAAGCTTAGCATTAATGATTACCGATTTTCCATTCTTGAGAAATGTGTACTCTATATTGGTGGACAATAGTTATAACTCAAGGGGATCTTGCTTAAACTCGTTAGGAAATTCCAACTTCTCCCAGTTGGTATTTTCAGTGTCAGTATTTCAAAGTTGATGATGGACTTGCTCTAATGTATCCATGCTATCAATATAGGCACAAGTCAAGCTCTTGGTTGGTTCCATGCATAGAGTTGAATTGTTCTCTTGGTTAGATATCAGCCACTAGGTGCCTTCCTATCTTATGGCTACTACATACAGGCATCTTTTTATGTTAGTCACTTGTGCACACTAGTTACATGCAGGCAAGGTTAAGCATTGTACAAACCATGCCTTCTACACGTAGTTGCACCCTATGTTAATATATGCAATGCATGGAACTTTCTTCTTCTTGATCTTTCCAAACATATTTTCCTTTGATATTTCTAAGGAGAGATCACGTATGCCTAGGCACACATCAATTGTACTTAACCATGCTCTTCCCATTATGATTGGGAAGTCTCCCTTACAATTGTTAACTTGAATCATTAGGAAATCAGTTGGATACAACCACCCACAAACAATGGTGATAATGTCCTCCACTAGTCCTAATGGGACAATGATGGATTGGTTATCCAACTCTAAATGAATGTTACTCTATTTTAGTGGAGGCAGGTTCCAAGCTTTGTACATTTCTTGAGAGATTAAGTTAACACCAGAACCTGAATCCAGAAGATCTTTGCAAGGCTCATTCCCAGCAATTTGCAAATATATAAGTGGACTTCCAGGATCAGAGAATTTCCTAGGAAGATGGCCAACTTTAATTCAATTAGTAATGGCATGAGTTAACATGACCATGTGCGTTGGGTGTGATTTTTAGTTTGAAGGAAGCTCCAAAGATTCAAATAATGGTAAGGCAATTGGACAATTAGTCACTTGTGGCTATAAGGACTTAGTTGGACTATTGGTTCTAAAGAAGGGTCTCTTCTTTGTATGGTTGTCTAAATTAATAGTAGGTTGAGGATTGACAGCACTTGTAGTGTTACATTGCTGCGGTTGGGGAGGAAGCTCACCCTACATAGTTGGAGCAAGTGGTAATAGAGTTAATGAAGGAAGAGGTGTGGTTGAATGAGAAGGATAGTACATTTGTGTAATATCACTCCTAGGAGAAGGAGTTCTATAGTACTCATGGGTCTGGTAGTGAGGCTGAGGAACAACATGACTAATGGAGTCACATGGAGAGATCAGTTGCCGCACATAGTATCCGTATAGGTCAGGTTGACAATAAGGGTATTGTTGATGTGGTAATGGCATTCCCCATGATTGTGGGTGTTGCCATTGTTGATACTGTTTATTCGATTTTAGTGGAGCTCCACTTGGATAATACGTCAAGGGTTGGTGGAACTGCCTTGGGTTACCTTGAGGATAAGGTAACCTTCTGGGTGCTTACATTCTATTTAATTGTTGGTTTAGTGCATACACACTATACTCTTGCAATTATGAGACTAATGGGCAACATCCTTTAGTATGGTTATATTGGCATATCTCACATCCACCATCATTGTCTATGTTCGAATCCACAACCTCTTCAATGATGGCAACTTTGCCCTTACCTTTGTTACATGCAGACTTAGCTTCTTTCCTTTTCCTTCTCTCTTAGTCACTACTTTGCTCTCTAGACTCGACTATTTTTAGAAAAATTTAAAATTTATCATCTAGGGAGTTCCACATTTCATCTACTTTTGCCGATACATCTGATGCAAATTTTTGAATGGGCAAAGTCTTCCTATTCACCATCTCTTTGAGTGGTGACTCTTCTTCATCTTCACAAAATCTAACTTCCTTCTTTCAGAGGGAAGGATCTCTATTGTATTCCTCTACACTTTCTCTTTCCTTAACTCACCTACCTCCTTGGCAACTTGTTCCAACAATCTTTGTATTTGATGGGCTCTCAGCTTAAATAGCCTTCCTTGGGCATAAGTCCCAAGGGTTCTTCACGTTCTGTACCTAAGCCCATCCACAAGATGGCATAATTATTCCCTTTGCAAGTAACCATGGCTAGGGCAATGATGTAATAATGCATAATATCAACCCATGGTAGCATCGAAGGGTTTGTGTCCTCCTTGTTTCCATCCTTGGATTTGCCTACGCAGGTTGGACACTCAGGAGTATGTTTGATAGTTATCATTGAATAACTCTAGCATGGTACTCTATCAACGAATGGATTTCAGTTTTAAGGATAAATATTAGCTTTCTACTTCCTTGATCAGTATCTGTGGAAACAAATTTAGTTTTTGCCACTCATTTTCTATATTTTGCAAGGCACATGCATCGCGAAATGCTTGTAGATGGTTTTGAGGATCAGTATTGTATCACCCTTCAAATCGTGGGATGTTGTTCATGTCTGGTCTTTTGATCCTACTATTCTTATGGTGCCTTATTGGAATCCTAATGGCCTCTATTATGTCTAACATACTTTAGGTGGTGAGTAGGGGTTCATCGTGATCGTATGGTCTATGGTGTCTATGATGTCTATGTTGTTCCCTACTCTCCCTTCTTTTGTGATGTGTTTCTCTAGAATGCCCTTGTCCCCTTTTTTGATTATTTTGTCTATGATCTCTATTTTTCTTACCACTATCCTCTTGGTCTTTCCATTTGCGATTGTGTTCGAATCCCAAAGGAGAGGGGGAAGGAGATGATGAAGGTGAAGAGGAAGGAGGACTAGCACGGTGATGGCATCTATCACTTTCTCTTTGGTGGTCTTTGCCTTGGTCATGGTTATGATAGGAATGTCCATCAGTGTCATGTGTTCTTGTTTCTTTTTTAGACTCTTTGTGTTCATTGGCATCAAAACCTGGGTTATGAATAGTTGAGTGAAGATTCTGATAGACAACTCCTTGACCGAAGTCAATGAGGTTACATTGTTTTGTGGAAAACATCTTGAGGCAGGTTCACCACCCTCATTTTCACTTAGGAAATAAGAAACATCCTAAGAACACTTTCCCTTCATAGGTTTGTAATGTTTCTCCTATTGTAGGTCCCTTTAGCATTGTGCTTCTATGGGTTGATACTTTCTCGAGTCGTGTTCATGCACAACATACTCTACCTAGAAGTGCTACATACCAATTCATGTGAGAGCACAAAGAAGCATGCTTGGGACTACGCGATTAGGAGGTAACACTATGTTACCTTCTAAATCATGCCAATGTATTTGTTCATCCTATTGGAGGATAAAGGTAAAGTTTGGTATATACTCATTAGGATGAGTGTATACCATGTGAAACTGTTGGGGAACTGGCAGGTCATCATGTGTACTACGCCTCTAATTGTTCATTGTGTCAGACCTAGTTAGTGAAGCACTCTCATAAGAAGAAGGATAAATGATTGATTATTTAGTGTGCAATACTCTTTTTCAATGATTGTAGGATAACTAAATCTAAGGGTTTGTTCCAATGATGGAAATATTTCCTAAGTTCTAATCAGCGCACAAACAACCAAATCCCCAACAACGATGCCAATGATCAGTGATGAGGTACCCCTATGCCCAACCATACAAATACGAGCATTACATGCAATCCAGTTGAACTCCAAGGATTAAGTGTTTATGTGCTTACACAAAACAAGGATGGGTTATGCGATCATTATCTTCCCAAGCTTACTTGTAAAGCATGATTGTATGGTTAAGTAAACTTGAGGTATATGATTTTTATGCTTTTCATGTTTTATGTTCTTGGTGCTTGAAATGGAGAAATAAAATAATTGAGTCAACTAATTTAATTTTACTAATCAACTATGCTCTAACTAGTCCTAACACTAGAATCTGTTCCCACTTGCCAAACACATCCTGAACTAGTGTAACACTATTGGGATTACCAAATGCTAGTCGTTACTGGGTTACCAAGTGTTCTACGTATGCTTGAAGTGGTCGTATTGAATGTGCTAATTCATTGATAATTAACAATTCAATAAAATAACATTAATTAACTAATGAGAGTAGCAAATAATAGTAAATAACATTTAAATGAAATAATTAAGCTATTCTGAATGTTGTAAGGTTTATCACAAAGTTTGTCTTTATTTTCGGACACAAGGTGTGCTCAGGTACACAATGCTCGAATAAAGATCCATTCACCTTATGACTCCTACTATGGATACTTAGAAATAATTCTAACTTTGGAAAGGGCAAACTGTAAGAGTTTGGCTAAGGGACTAAGAAACTAATTGTGAAATCAAGTGACCTTATCTCTTATTTATAGGTGATGAGACAAGTTTCGATATTGCTTTGGCACCTCCGATATCACATACCTGATATCAAGGGTCTGATATCATAGGTTCGATGTCATGACTCATCATAATGGAAGAACTTAGCTTAGAATGAAAGAAATAGGGCTAAAAATGGCTTCTATTTAAAGAAAATAGAATAAAAAATTATTTCCATATGAATAAACATAATGAAAATTAGTTTCTATTCCTAAGAATAGAGAAAATCCTAATCATATAAGTGAGGTATTGGAAAAAGAGAAAGGCAATGAAATAAATATGATTCATATGCTCTATATGTTTTATGTTGATGTAATTTTTATGTTTATATAACTTTTACATAAACTACTTTTTGCCTCATGTGCACATGTTTCCTTTTTGAAACCAACTTACTTTTTAACTACCTTTGACTTTTAAACTTGATTTTTAATCATACTTTTTTTATAAGTTCATTCCTACTTTTCCCTTCCAACTAATATCCTTAGTGTTTAAACACTTACAATGGGCAAATACAAACTCCAAATCAAATTCCATTTGAACCTACGTAATCCTTATCAAGTGTACTACTAATCCACATATTGAAATCATATCTAAGCATCACTCATCATAGTTTCTTAATTCAAAAGTTGAAACTTTTAAAATTTCTAACAAATTGAAATTGTGATATGACAAGAATAGTAATTCCAATTTTAGTGAACCAAGAATCAAAACCAATGTTTTGAATGTTTCAAATACATAGGTAAGGTTAACTTCTAGGTAGAACACCATCCTAAGGTACTTCATTAACAAAAATTATTTATATGATATCTAATTATAATTAAAAATGAACTTGTAATTCAATTTAATGATGAAAAGTGATAGATGGTATGGCCTAGGTAGTGTTAGGGTCTAAAATGATCTATGAACAAAGTATGATATAATTACATGTGCATAATAAAAAATAAAATATACATAACCAAATGTGCTTAAAATAAATAAATGTGCATAAGGAACAAAATATGCATAGTAAAAAAGACTTGTAAAGACATGATAATTGATAGAAAGAAAAAATTCAAAGTGCAATTTGATAAGAGCATCACCTAGCACTTGTGTAATTCTCAATGTACATTGGATGTGTATGTGTCTTCTTATGTTGACCTTTTTGATGATAATTCTAGGATGTTTTGGCATGTTTGGAGGTGTTTTTGGCTAATTTTGATGAGTTTAGGAGGTTCATTAATTTACGGGGACTTGTTTGCAAGCACCCAAAGGTTCTAGACCTCAAATAAGCATCTTTATTTTTGGTCCTAGAAAATAAGATGTCTCCCTAGTAGCAAATATGTCTCCCTCGTAGCCAAGATGTCTCTTCCAAGACTCCTCCTCAAATTCCAAGATGTCTCCTTTGACATTTTTTCACTTAGGAAAGACATCTTCTATTTATCCTAGACATATTGTATAGATTTTAATGGACATCAAATTAAATGGTAAATTGGATGGAATATGAAAGGTCCCACCAAGAAGCTATAAAAAGGCATCAAAGGCCTAAGGCTAATGAGGCTAATGAGAGGAAGCAAGTTAGTCTGAAGAAGAAGGTTAGTTCAAGAGCGAAGCCTAGTCTTTTGTGACATTGTGCAAGGAGAAGGCTTGTGCAAGAGAAATTTCAAAGTTTTTGTAAGAAGAATTGAGTGAGAGCAAGGGAGAGCACTTGAGAGAGGTTGAGAGAATCTATTATTAGTGTATTATCTTGAGCTTTGGCTCCATTGTGAGCAATTGAGGATTGAGAAAGGACATGTGTGGCCTCTAAGATCCTTGGGAGAGTTGTGAATTAAGCTTGGTTTCTCATCTTTGATGTAATTTTTTGCATTTTGAGATTTTTCTTATAAAAAGGGAAAACTTGTTCTTGCTTCGAAGTTGAATGTTCCTTAGGAAGCTTGTGCAATAGGTCCTTTTGGGGTCTATTGAGGTAAGCTTTGCACCACAATTGGATTTCAACATTTAATCATAAAATATACACAAGTTTTATGACTGAACTTCAATAGTAGTAAAAGCAAACAATATAAAACTTTAACAAAGTACTCTAGCAAGCAAATTATATTCACTTATGTAGGTCAAGGATCACAATAATAATAACAATAGTAGTAACTATAATAATATAATCTTATAATTTAGTTAATAAAAGTAGAATTGACCTATTGAAATGCATTTTGAGAAGATGACACAATACATGGAGCTTACCAATCTTCAATATGCAAATCTAGCTATGTTGACTACCGAATGGCCATGGTAAGAATTAGAGAAGCAAGTGGCCAACTCGTATTTGTTGTACAAGGTCAAGTTCAAGCACCACAAGGACATCAAACAAAATCTTGTAGTGGAAAATGTGGAAATTGAGGTTCTCAAGGGTAAATACATTGATTAGAGATCTACTATCGAGAACCTAGACAAAAGAATGAATGACTACCGTGAGCGACAAAACACAGTTCAGGCATTCAATGTCGAACGTAAATAACTCATTGCCTAGTTTGTCAATGTTAAGAAGTTGTTCATAGTAATGCCCTGTCTATGGGATATCCTTGGAGTAAGGATAAGAAGATGAAGACATTACTAGATGCCTTTCGCATTGCACAAGAGGTTGCAACCACAGTAGGATAACCATAACCACCTTAGCCACTACATGTGCCTAAAGCTAGCAAAGGTCCTTTAGAGCCTCCACTACCTAGAACTATTTGATCTTCTCAGCCACCTTCATGCCATCAAATAATGTGTTGTCCATTTTTTAGTTATCATGTCAAGGTGTTCAATTTTGTGTCATGAACATCATAATTTAAGTAATGTTGTTGATTTGTACACTTGGGCATTCAATTTTGTCAAGTTAGTTTGTTATGTCAAGATTCAATCAATAATCTCATACCTTTCCAATTTGGTAAAGGAACTCTAGGAAGAGCTTTTATTTAGCCTAGGGGGAATGATGAATCGTTGTTATGTCATATCAATGGCCCTCCATTGATGTGGCCCCATCTACATGGTGTTGCCTCATCAATAAGGCCATGTCAACATAGCATTTGCTGCATCTATAGGACCCCATCAATGTAGCACTAGAATAAAATCTATAAATACATGCTTACCAGCTATGTTTATGGGCATGTCAAGTGATAGTAGTAGTAGAGCTCTTGAAATTTTTTCAATTAATAGTTAGAATATTTCTCTGAGTTCTCATAGCAGGAGTCATAAAGTGTACAAATCTTTATTTGAGCATTGTTGTACCTAAACACATTAGTGTGAATGACAATAAAGATAAGAATTTTGATGAAACCTTGCAACACTTGGAATAGATTAATAATTTATTTATGCATTTATTATTTTCATTAATTATGCAACTAATTAAGCTAAATTAGACTTCAATTAATTAGTTAATTAATTAAATTAAATAGATTAAATACACAAGTACAACCACTTTGAGCATAAATACATGTTCGCTTGGTAATCTAACAATGTTACTACTTTTTTCACCTAGCAGCATAGTGTTTGGTAACCTTAGTAGTGGATATGTAGGTTTAGCATAGTGCTTATGTTATGACTAGTTAGAGATTAGTTAATTAGTTAAATTAAATTAGTTATTAACATACATCAATTTTGTATTTTAAGCACTAGGAGCATAAAACATAAAATAATAAAAATCATATGCCTTGATTACACTTAGCCATACCTTTGTGCATCACAAGTGTAATTGGGAAGACAATTGATGAGTGGCGAGGTACCCCTACACTCAACCATACGAATATGAGCGTGCACGCGCGATCCGGTCGAACTCCGCAGACTAAAT